>BMAO01008758.1:0-86736 GCA_019973975.1 Trichonephila clavata | reverse complement strand
TTGTATCAGATTTGAAAGCATGTTTATCGTATACTAGCTGTTACCCGCCCGCTTCGCTGGGTATTTCATGATGTTTTATAAATTTTACTGCTTATATATATGTATAAATTATTGATATCTAAGTCCTAGCATTAAGAATTCGATTGAATTGAAAAATATACTTATACCTGTAACTGTCACCTGTTGATAAAAAAAAAGGGCAGAACTCATCTAATTTGTATTTTCTAAAAATCTCTAAAATTGAAGCATAGAATGATGTTTGCTCTTTCGTAACTCAAAAACCAAGTGGATTCCCGCAAAACCAATTTTCGGTGGATCTCTACTCCGTAATTGAACATGCAAGCCAAATTTCAAGTTAAATGTAACAGAAAAAAGCAAAATTTTACTCTAAATATCCCCGTAATCCTGTTGAGAGCCGTTTTCCAAAATTACCGCTCTTAGCGGATTTCAATTCAACAAAAGAAAAATGCAAACCAAATTCATTATTATAGTCCTGTAGCTCGAAAAAAGTATTTTTTTTGTCAATACGTCCCAGTAACCCCTGCAACCCCCCAGAACTTGATTTGCTTAAAATTTATTCTTAGTGGATCCCTATTCAACAAAAGAAACATGCTTAACAAATTTCAAGTATATGGTCTAACAATTAAAAACAGGAATTTTTTTCTGTAACTCCTCTTGACCCCTCGCAAACATCTTTGGGTCAATTTTCATTTTACTCTTTGTTAGAGGAACTCTATTTCATGAAAGAACATGCCTACCAATTTTCAAGCAGGATGATCAAGTAGTTTAAAAATGGAAATATTTATCGATTACGCCTCTTAATCTCCCGAAATTAAACTTAGTAGTTGATATTCGCGAAACCCATTTTGTAGCGGTTCTCTACTTTACGAAAGGAATCTGCTTATCAAATTTCAAGACTGTACGTCTAACAGTTTAAAAATGGGGTAATTGTCTATAACGCCACTTGAGCCCCCGCAACGCCACTTCTGGGTCTGTTTTCACAAAACCCATTTTGTAGGGGAATTGCACTCTATGAAAGGAATCTGCTTAGCAAAATTTGAAGACTGTGCGTCCAATTAATTAAAAATGCAAAAAAATTATCAATAACGCCCCTTGAACCCCGCAACACCACCTAGGGTCGATTTTCACAAAACACATTTTGCAGTGTATTTCTATCCTATGAGAGGAATCTGCTAACCAAATTTCAAGACTGTGAGTCTAATAGTTTAAAAAAAGAAATAATTATTTATATCTGCCCTTAACCCCCGCAACACCCCTTGGGGTCAATTTTCTCCAAACCCGTTTTGTAGCGGATATTTACTCCATGAAAGAAACATTCCTACCAATTTTCAAGCAGGTAGGTCAAATAGTTTAAAAACGAAAATATTTATCTCTTACGCCACTTATTCCCCTGCAACGCCACTTAGAGGTCTGTTTTCACAAAACCTTCTTATAGCTGATCTCTACTCTATGAAAGAAATCTCTTTATCAAATATAAAGACTGTGCGTCTAATAGTTTAAAAATGGAAATAATTATCTATAACGCCCCTTAAGTCCCCTCAACGCCACTTGGGGCAATTTTCACGAAACCCATTTTTAGCGTATCTCTACCCTATGAGAGGAATCTGCTTACTAAGTTTCAAGACTGTACGTCTAATAACTTAAAAATAGGAATTTACAACGCCCCTTAAACCCCCCGCCCCCGCAACACCCCTTGGGGGTCAATTTTCCCAAATCCCATTTGTAGCGGATATTTACTCCAGGAAAGAAAACTTACCTACCAATTTTCAAGCAGGTAGGTGAAGTAGTTTAAAAACGGATGTATTTATCTATTACGCCCCTTAATCCCCCGCAACGCCACTTAGAAGTCTGTTTTCACAAAACCCGTTTTGTAACTGATCATTATTCTACGAAAGGAATCTATATATCAAATTTAAAGACAGTGCGTCACATAGTTTAAAATGGAAATAATTATCTATAACGCCCCCTAAGCCCCTGCAACGCCACTTGGGGGTCGATTTTCAGCAAACTCATTTTGTAGCGGATCTCTACTCTCTGAAAGGAATCCGCTTACCCAATTTCAAGATTGTACATCAAGTAGTTTAAACATGGAAACAATTATTATTAAAGCCCTTAACCCCCGTAACGCCCCTTGTGTTTCGAATTTCGGAAAAATCCTTTCTTAGCTGATGTCTACTCTATCAAAGGAACATGTCTACCAAATTTCAAGCCTATAGGTTGAATAGTTCCAGAGATTTCGTGATTAGTCAGTCAGTCAGTCAGTCAGTGAGTCGCTTTACTCCTTTATATATATAGATAAATTATTGCATGTACTCAAAATTTCAAAAAAAATGGTTAATTAACACTATGATACAAATTAAAAAGATATTTAGGATTACAGAAGTTTTTTTTAATATATTAGCTACATATTTTAAAAATTGGGGTACAACAACAAATTTAGTTCTCATAGATCTTCCTAACTATTTTTCGTATCTACCACGCTACCCGCGGAAGAACACATGAGTACTAGATTGTTTTGATTTTGTGTTTTGACTTTAAATCAAAGCAATCTTTTTACTTGACTTCTGAATTTCTCTTAATTGTTAAACTAAAGTTAGTGCCTTGTTTTTATTATAAGGCTATAACAGGAATTTAGTGATATAAATGTGATAAAAATCTGCCTTTTTTTGGCGGATTATTTAAGAAGACAGTGTTATGAATTTAAGGTGTGTGGCTACCTACGGAGCACTTTATTGAAACATATAAATTTTCAACAAAATAAACACTTTTTTCAGCTCAAGTGTAGTATGGGGGGGGGGGCTTTGGATTTGGTGATTTTTATATAGATATCATAGTGAGGTAACGAATTCATTCTAGCTTCCTGACACCTATCGCTAAGTTGAGTACCTTGGCGATCGATTTTGGTCGCCAAAATAAATCGACATACCCATACTACACTTTAACCAAAATACTATCATCATTTGTACTGAGAGCTATAAAATTTGTAATATTTTTGCAATGTGTCAATTTTTTTGCAAAAACTCAATTTTTTTTAAAAAAAGAATGTTATTTTCTCACAAATTGTGTGTGTGCAATAAAATGCATAAATATATACACAGAGATTCGATTATAATCTATAATACAAATAAAATTAAATAAAAAATTCTGAAAATTTCAGTTCAATTTCTTAAAAAGAAATCCATTTGTGAACTTTACCGTGAAGCCAAAAATCAAAAAACATAGTTCTCAGACAATGCTTTGAAAGATTTGAATACATATGAAAAATATTCTACTAGTTGTACATTTCTTAAACTCACCATATTTATAGCTCAAACTCTCTTTAGCTTCATATTTAACTAATTTTTTAACCCTTTCGCTGTTTTCTGGAGAGTTTTATAAACTATAACAATTGTCGAGTTTAGTAAAATTTTGATGAAAAATTGTAATAAGGATCTTTTACACAAAATTCTAATTAATGTATTCAAATAATATTTATACAGCACATAAATAATGAGACATCTTTATATGTATATGAATTAAAATAGTTGTAATACTTTTAAAAGTTTAAACATGCCAAATTTTATGCAACAACTCGATTTTTAAAAAATAATGATTTTTTTTTCATAAAAAAGCAATGAAGTACATAAATATATACTCAGATATTTGATTTTGATTCATAACACAGATAGAACTAAATGAAACATGTTCTGAAAATTTAAATTCAATATCTTAAAAATATTTTGTGTAAGGATCAGCATCCAGTTTTGTTAACTCCATTTCAGCTTATTAATTATGCTACAACTTTGCTTCTAAATATCGTAGAAACAAAAATAGAGTGTTTGTGGAATCTGAATTGTCTATGAGCTATAAAATAAAAACACAAAAGAAATTTTCGCCAAAACAGCGAATTTTGTGTAGTCACTATTTTAATGAAATTTACTTGATTCATAATAAGTCATATTGTTTGATTTTTCAGGCACTTGCTTATAGACAAATAATAATAATTGAAATATTCTTTTGCTACATTGGAATAATTTTAGTTTTATTTTCATGTTGAGCTTTAAAATGGCGTGCATGATTTGAAAAAAGCAAGTCTACAAAATAAATTTTTAGTTTCAATTATTAATCTTTTTAAGAGACTAATTTCTTGTAAATTTTAAAGAACTTTTTTAGCTTATTGGTAAATTTATGGGAAATGTCTTTAAAGTTCTCATAAAGAAATTATTTTAAAAAGTTTAACTATTTCAATAAATTTATTTTATGATTTTTTTCACTCTCATTTTTAAATATTAAAATAATTAAAAATTTACTGGAAATAACAGAATGAGCAAAATTAATTAGTAAAATTGAACATAATATAATTCAAGAATGTTTTTTAATTTTCATTTTGGACATTGCGTGTAAAAATAATATAAATCTACTTAAATACTAAAAATATTTTGTATTATTAATAATTGATCTACATCAGGGGTGGCCAACCACGGCACGTGTGCCACAATTTGGAATGGTAGAGTTGTAACAGTGACACGCGAAGACATACTAAAAAAATTTTTAAAAGATTAACCATTTTTGACTAAAAAATTGAAAGATTAAACCATTTTACAAATTAAAAATTTTGAAATGAGAAAATAACCATTTTTTTTACGATTTTATTGAAGTAAGGTTGTTTCAGATAAAAAAATTCTAAATTTGGAATCAAAAATATGTTAGTGAATAAATATTTTCTACTACACAAACAAAAATAAAATAGCAATCTGTACCTTACTAACCTAATTTTGCAAGCATCTGCAAGAGTTAATCCTAATATAGGTGACTTGTTAAAAAAAAGGTAGTAATTCAAAAAGCCACATTCAGTATGTACTGAGCATTTAATAATTATTTTGAATTAAATTATTCAAGTGGCTCATTTTTATTTTATACCTAACTAATTGTTGAACTTGTAAATACTTTATTACCAATAAAACCTAAGTTTGTACTTTTGTCTTATTTACTATATTATTTTTAAGTTTTGTCTACATAGACTTGCATTAAAAAATATGCTATTTGTGTAAAAATCCCATAATAAACTATAAGTAACATTTTTCGATTTTCTATATTTGTATGTTGGAAGTGGCACGCATGATCTGTTTTTTTTTTTGTCAAATAGTGGCACTTTTCCCAAAAAGGTTGGCCACCCCTGATCTACATTGTTTAAATTAGATTCATCTTATAACATAGTGCACAAGGGTCTTTATACCTTATGACCATTTAAAAAGCTTATCAAATTGATACTTTTTTTAAAAAAAAGAGACAAGCTGAGTCAAAGTAAGTTTTAATTCAGAACATATTAATTTTCTGCTTTATAATACACTTTTATTATGACCATAGTGTTTTATTTATTTGAATGAAAATGAATGATATATATATATATATATATCAGAGTCTTTATATTTAACCCAATTTAAATATATTTTATGCTTTTACTTGTTAAAGAAAGGTAGAGAAAAATTATGTATTCTTACCGTAAAATCTAGCATATGCACACCATCGTATAACACGCCCCTATACTTTCAAGAAGCAATTTTTAATTTTTATGTTTATTTGCTGTATAATGGCACCCCTTTTTCATAAAGAAACCTGAGATGTATGTGAGCCATGTTCTTAAAGTTTGAAATCATTTATTCTAAGCTTTAGTAAAAAATAGTATACATCTAGAAATGCAACCTTTTAAGTTCATAAGGAAAAAACGCCATTTCTTTTAAATGAACAACATTTCAATCTATGTAGAAATCTAATTTTTTCCTATGCTCACTTTTTTTAAAGCTCTCATTTTTATACCTGCATATAACGTGCACACGTAAAATTCAATCTTATTTTTTGTGTTAAAAGTGCGCATTGTGCACCAGATTTTATGACACATATTACCACAACAATGCCAATGTTCAATATAACTCACCAAAGCTGGTGACCCCGATTTTGCATATGTCGTATACCCCAGATTGACAACCATGTGTTTTATTACATATAATTTCGCCAATATGGTTGCAATAATATGTAAGTACCAAAAAATGATACAGCTTGTGAACAAAAACTCCTGTTTGCATGTATGTTGTACACAAGTGGAAAAACATAAGAAATCTTGGTACTTATGTATTATCGCAACCAACTGGCGACATTATATGAAATGAAACACCTGTTTGCCAATTCAGCAAACACACAGGAAATTGGAGGGTACTTGCATATTATCGCCAAATCTAAATAACTCGCTGAGTTGGCCACCCCGATTTCCTATGTGTGGTACATGCTGAATTGGCAACTAAGGGCTTCATTTCATATAATGTCACCAATAGGTTGCAATAAGATGCAAGTACCAATCGGGGTTGCCAACTAGGCGAGTTATTATTAGATTTGACATTTGTTGTGATAATATCTAAGTGCTGAAATCTGTTTAATCTGACATACATGAAGCACCATAAATTTAAAATATAGTTTAAAAAAACACGCTTTTATCGAACTAAAATCTCAGTATAAGAATAAAATGATTAACGAGAAAATTAATGTCATTGTGGTAAAAGCGTGGGGGCCTTTGTACTACATTTCTACACTAACTGGGCATTTTAGGATAGAACTAGTAAAAAATTATAACAATTGATATTGAGCCCCTCACGCTTTTATACTCTGTTATTATTTTTCCAGTTTCAATTTAATTATTTATTTCTTCTTATTTTCTTGGCATTTCTAAATACGTTGTGTTCTATTTCTTTAAATCCTGGCACTCATTTTTCTAATTGGTTTTCTATAAAAAAAAAGTACTTACGTTTTTGCTTCTTAATGTAATTCCTTTTTTGCCAAGAATAAGCCATTCTTTTAAATTATTTTCATTTTGAATTTTTAGTGATAGACCGTCATCGTTGATTGAAAACTATTGAATGCCAAAATTTTATTTGCAGTGATTTCAAAACCACTTCTAAAAGATGTTTAATGTGTAGTGTACTGATAACAAATTAGTTCCCCTATATATATATATTGTTCCAATGTGTGGTATTTTTTGAACTGTTGTTTTTATAAATGTGGAATTCAGAAAGACATGCCTTCATGTGTAATATTTATAAAATTGTATTTATTAAACCTTTTATCTTGTTTCTAAATTATGAATGCTTTATTTTTAATTTGCATTAATTTCATTTCTGCTCGTTATCACAAATCTTCATTTTTAATATTTCCACTCATAATTTATTTTAAATTTTGCACATAGTTCAGAATTTTTTTCTTTATATATATATATATATATATATTATGGATAAAAATTAATCTATGAATTTCATACATTTTGCTCTTTCTGCCAAAGACCATTAGTTTCACATTGTAGCGTTGCTAAACAGTGCGACGTTAATATTCACTCACTCACTCATTCACATTGTAGCCTTTGGCATCATGTTCTAATACTCATATGGGCGTAGCATAACACTACATGTGTTATGCTAAATTTTGTAGATAGCCATTTAGAGTATAATTATGAACAGCATTTGTAAAAATTTACTCTAATGAGGAAAATTTTCAAAATTCCTCTCAGAACCAGCTATCTATAAATTCTTCAGTAAATAATTTGGATGACTCACATATCCTAACATGTAATTTATTTGAAACAAAACTGTTTGAAAGGCATTTTCACTCACATTTCATAACTCAAAGACATGATTTGATAAAAAAAAATATAAAAGCTGTTTATTTATGTACGTTTACACACTAGAACTTCCTATATTTAAAATTATAATTCAATGTATATTACATTAAAACTATACAAATAAGAATGTTCTGTACAAATAAGGATGGAGTTGACTGTAATATAGATTATAGATAGTGTTTATAAAAAAAATTCAATAAAAAATAACTTATTGAAGAAAACATGTTTCAAAAATCTCACTTATATTCTTGTTTATTTTTTAATGTATATATGTATGTGTACAATTTTCAGAATAAATATTTTAACAATATGATTTTGGTTTGTTTTATTTTTATTTTTAACAGTGAATAATTGAAAACAAGGCAAATGCTGTACACCGAGTAAAATGGCTAAATTATGATTCTATTGGTCCTTAGGATGTTATTTTTTCTTATAAATGGGTACTAAAAACTTCTCTAAAATCTCTTTCCAGTTGGTTAAAAACTTGTGCATTTTAAATGTTTTGTATATGTAAAAATCTACTGTTTTAGTTGTTTTTACATTCTTCTAAGAACTGAAATTTTTAAGTATTTTAATCTAAAAAAACATTAACATAAAAACTATAATATTTGTTTTCTTTGGTGATAGGAGAGTGTAAAATCAGTTGATTTAACAAAAAACGAGCTTAGTTTGTAATATAGCAATGTATTTTCTTTATTTCCATCTGGATGGGTGTGTTTCTATTTAAACAAAACAATTGATAAAAAAGAGTGCTTGCACACCTGGGCCTAATGAGTGTTATTTAGTCAAAATGTTTTTTTTTCAGGTTATATAATATGTAAAAAACTATTTCTTTCTGGCATTGTTTTGAAATTTTTACTTTGAAAAATCTGTTATTTACCATAACGTTTCCTAGATATTTCTAATAACTTATTATACTGAAGGGCTGAATTTTTTAAATAAAAGTTAATTTTCTGCTTGTATATGATTTTAAGGAAACAATATAATGCTTCTAGAAACATAAATATAACTTATAATGAACCCAATTGCTTCTGGAACTAGTTCAAATTGCATACACATTTGTTTAACTATTACATCGAATTTATTTTTGCAATTTTCAAAGATTTATATTTGCGGTATATATATATGTTGGAAGACATGCAGTTTGTGATAAAATAATAGTTGCATTTTTTTTCGAAAAGTAATATTTTTGTTGATACTTGCGTATTATCGCCACCTTATTGGCGACATTGTATAAAACGAAGTACATGGATGCTAATTCAGCGCATACGGCACATGCGAAATCGTTACTGCCAATTTGGCGAGTTATCTTTAACTTAGGCCCTTTCGCGATAATACGTGAGTACCTTTTTATTACACACAATAAATGTAAAATGAATTTTGATTTCGAAGTTAAGCGTAAAAATTTCTGAAATGAAATAAAATAATACGTAAGGTGAAGAAAATGAAAATTTACAACTTAGATATCACATTTTTAAATTCCTTAAGATTTGGGTTAATACATATTTTTCTGTTTAAAATTCATATTAGATACAACAGTATCGAAAATGAAGGCTATGCACACTCATTTTATTGTTTTAAACTCATGTTTGATACATTAACAAATTCAAACATTAGTGCATTATATACTCATTTTGTACTTTCATTCTCAAAAATTTGATCCTGTAAAAGGTTCAAAAATGAGAATGTACTTGTTGCTCAAATTGAGAATATGCGATTCTCAAATTTGAGTAAACGTGCATCGGAGCTATTTTGAGAATGTGAAGTTGTGACGGGGCTATTCGCGAGATTTCTGAACTAATCCTCTTGGGAAACTTTGGGGCTAGCATTTATACTATTTCACAGCCTTTTCAGGAAAAACACGAGATAGCTATATGTTAATTAGTTCGACTATATAAAGTCGAAGTTTTGTAATTGTAAGGGAGAAGGAGCTGCCAAGCTGTCACGTAAGTAACACCGGAGAATTACTTCACGAACTTAGCGCGCGTTTAAAAGGTATAAATTATAAAAGTAAATTATCAGATTGAAAATTGAAGATAGTAAATTCAGTACCGACCTGAGGTCAGTTAGTGATAGTTCTCCTTGTCTATTTCTGGTAGTCGGAATTACTTTAAATTGAGTATTAAGATTAATCGACGTTTTAGGGAATCACTCCTAGGTTTCTTCTTATAGTTAAACTTGTGATTGTTTTAGTGTTTGTCAGTCTTGAATAGATATATTTGTTATTATGGCATTTGTTGGTCATGATTTGTTTCCTTCCACACCTAGAGACGCGCCTGGCGGAGTGAGCGGGGTCCGAGGTAGGACAACGCCACCACAAAGTTTTCAAAAGTGAGCAGTTTGCTCTCAGTTTTGAAAATCGTTTCTCGCAGTGCTGTATTTTTTTCTTTTCCTAAAATTTCTACTATCGGTATTAAAACCGGAATCCCGGTATTAAGATGTAAAAAATACCAAATACCGGTATTGAACTTTTGGTCCTATATTGCAATCCCTAATATTGCCTCTTCTCCACCTTTGGTGCCCGCGGTAGCCTAGAGTTCATGGTCCCGAGCTTGTGGTCGTCGAGTCGCAAAGGCTTGAGTTTTGTTGTCACTTAAGACTCGCTGTATAGGGAAGGAAAATGCACGTTAAACTTGCGGAGCTCTAGGTCCTCTCGTTCACGTATAGTAGTAATTTTGAGAGGGGCACAAGTGTCAGCCAGCACAAGTGAGCCAGCACAAGTGTCATCCTCGTCATTTGACCGAGGTTCAAAATTACGAGGGCCGTCGCCAATAGCCTCGTGTTGCTTTATAGTGAGACGCTAATATATAACTCTCTCCCTATTTCTCTACTATCGGTCCTATATTTTAGGACGACTTCTGATTCCCGGTGAACAATTCCTTGTCAAAATAATTTTAAAAAAACTTTATCCAGTTTCAGTTAGTTAAGTAGTTGCGTGTGAAGAGCGTAGCTTTCCCAATATCCTTTTAGTTGATACATTTAACATGGAGGAAAACGTGACATTTTTGGAAGCCTCACAGCAGGTGGTATAATTTGTATTCAGATGATAGAAGACAGGTGATTTCTTTTTAAAACTTGTTGTGAACTGGCTTCTGTAATTATTTGTGAACAGGGTGACACGTGTGAAAATAACCTAATTCGTAATTGCATCGTTATCAGTTTTGAACGAAAATAAAAGGGGAATTAGATTCCCTTTCTATTTGCACCTGGAGTACTGATTGTGGGTGGAAAACAAACAGGACCAATCTAATTCGTGTAAAAGAGGGTGTTTTCCAGCACTGTGAAGTTAATTTCTTTCATTGTGAGAGCTGTAAGAACTTAATAATCAGAAAATGGAATCAAATGAATGAAAATTTGAAAAATAAAAGCAATAAAAAGAAGTCGATTTCGAAGCCGAGAAAAATAATGAAATTCGAGAAAAGAAAAGTATGTCATTTCTTTTGAAACGTTAAAACTTACACAAGTGGTGTTGAATGATATAGTTTGGAAAATAAATCTCTCGAAAGAAAGTGCACAGTTTCCGAATCAGTATTCATGTATAATTTAAACAGGAAGAAGAATTTATAAATATAATTATTTTGTATCGCAAATGCATTTGATGATGAATACAACGGAAACAAATCAAAACATTACAACAATTTAATGGCAAATTCCGATCTTTCTTCAAAACGTAGTTGAAGATTAAGTATTTTAAAATTAATCCACATCAGGAAGAAATAGAAAATTCACTACGAGGAACACACAGCAACCATTTGAAAGTACACGTCATCTTTTTTCTGAGATTGTTTTTTGGCAGCTACTTTCAAGATCTAAGGTGTCGTTATCCATACGGAGGTGTTTCACAACGTATTACTCACGAGAGCCTAACGTGGCTCTTGTAACAGGTACAATGTTTCAAATTGAATTCCTGGCAAAATAATTCTCTGAAGATGATATAATTTTTACAGCTGTTTTAAAAAGAAAGGCTTCTGAGGAAGTAAACAAGTCTGAAATAGTAGCATGGAAGATAGCTGGCAGCAGAAACAGAAAGAAAGAACACAAACAATCAATGTCAACAGCAAGGGTGTAGGGTTTTTGGAGCCAAATATATTTCTGGTATTTGGCTGTTAAGGCCTTTGTACGCCTTTACCCAAAGGAAAGATTTTATGTCAGAATTTTGAAAAATATTTATGTTTATATCATCTGGAAAAACACAAATATGCAAAATGCTTGTTACCGCTGAGTTAAGAAATTGTAAACTTGAAGTGACATTTATCGGATAGAAAAAAAAATCACCTATATTGATACCACATTTTATCAAAACAAATATACACAGGATACTTTATCTTCTAATGATATTCATTTTATATGAGTCAATGCATTTATTCATATATATATATAGTCAAAATTCCCTACTAAAGAGAGATGAATAATTAATAATAATAAAAAATTGCAAGGTTAACCAGACATAAGATTTTAGAAAGGATGTATTAGAAATTAAAAGTAATAGAATTTAAAATATAAAAATATGGATGCTATAGTATTATAAACATTTCTGACTTGGATGGTTCTTATACATAAAAATAATTTTTTCAAAGTCGGGTTGAACATATTTTTTGGCTATGCTTTTTTGCCCCTTTCTATTAATAATACTGATCAAAAATCTATTGAAAATAATGGATAGAATATCTAAATCCATTACAAGAAAAAGGTAACTTACCTAAAAAATGCATTCAAAAATGCAGAACCCGCTCTAAATCTGAGTACAATAAACAAGTTATTGCGGGATTCTGGACCCAAATGCAAATTCAAAGCTTGGGAATGGCTGAATAGTAGCACTTAGCAAAAGTATGAAAAGAATAGAAATAAAAAATTAAAATTAATGTATACATACTACTGTTACTTTAGGGACACTAATGTATTTAAATATTTATAAAAATAATAAAGAAAATAACTACGGTTAAAATAAAGTAAGAGAATAAGTAATTTTATCAGAATATGGAGGTAACTATATCACTTAAGGTAAAATGATAAATTTATAACAATGGACTATTAATAGTCTAAGGAATTTTAATCTTTACTAATTAGAATTTCTTTATTCAAATAACTATTAATAAAAGTGATTGGGTATTTTTGAATTATGCAATATTTAGTGAAATATTTATAGCTTTTTTTTTAAAATTTTTTTCTTATTTTTTAACAAGAAATGTATTGCGTTGTATGTAGTTAACAATAATATTTATGAATGTAGAAACATGTACATTACTCTCCCAATGAGGAACTTTTATAATATTGAATTTAAATTCTTCTCTTTTGTCATAAATATTAGTAATACTATAACGCGATATCTCTTAATTTAATTTCTTTACCCAGAAAAATTTGCTTCATAGTTGTTACTATCTGTCTGTATTAATTAAGATATATATTGAGGATAAAAATTAGTGTTATGTTTAAAATTGTCTTGCTTGCTAAAAATGATGATATCGTCTACGTGTATATAACGAAAAATGTAATATTCAGAATTATCAATGAAACTATTTTCAAAATAATGTAAATATAAATTGGAAAGTCTGTTGAGCTAACTGGGCCACCTTGAGGCAAATCTGTAATCTGTTGATAATAATTACCATTATAATATATATATATAGTTCTCTTTTAGTACAAATCTAAGAAGAAACCCAAATATATCATAATTACCATTTTTAAATAAATTATCTTTATGTAATTTTACAAGTATTTTAATCATATCACCAATATTACTAGAGTTAAAAAGATCTTCAAAAATCTAAACTATAGACTGAAGAAATCTTTTTATCTTTAATTTGTTCAATAAGTTCTTTACTATTTTTAAATATGGCTGTGGATTTAAGATTATTTGCTGTATCTTGTAATATTTAATGGAGAATTTTGCCTGATTTGCTGATATATGTATTATAACTATTAGTAACTGTTTTAAACTTGACTGGGTCTTTATGAAACTAAGTAGTAAGAAATGCCTGTGGAAATTTAAAATTATTATTAATTTGTATTCTTCATTTTTATGAAAAGCCAAAATGTATTATAATTATTTATTTCTCTATCAGAATTTATGGCTTAATAAAAGTTGTTGTATTATCAAAATATTCGTTAATCATTAAATTATAAAAGTGTTTTCATATGAAGGCTAAATTTCCTGGCCCTTTATCAACATAAACTATAATAAATTTATTTTGCAATTTTTTAATCTAAATTTTTAATATCATTTAAATAGATATTATTATCTGTACTACAGTTATATATTTATTAAGCTGTTGTGTTATATACCATTTGAGTTTTATGAATGCCCCTAAAGACATACTGTATTTAATAGCTATTTTGTAAATGAATTGCTCAATATCATTATATAATTGACTTTTTATAATTTTATTATTATTGGAAATCATTAGTCTAAAACCAGTACCTGTTTATTCATTTTATTTCTGAGTTGTTGTCTTTTACAATATTGAAGTCACCAGTAATAACATACTGGGGATGTTAATCTCTATGAATTCTTTAAATTCATTACAATTACACTTTAAGATTTCCTGCTTTATAGGCACATTGTAGTTAAAAATTTATCTACATATTTTAATGGTATTTAAAAGCTTCTTTAATAGTGATATCAGTAATTGGGAAAGTTGATATGCGTTTTTTTAAATATGCTAGAAAAATTAATGTTAACACATAGGATTTATTCATATATAGTAATGTACAATATTCTGTTTGATATTTTGTATATATATAATAATCCACTTTAAATTCATCTTAAAAACATTTTTATTTGTAGTGGTCCTGACCATCCAGGACTTCCACGTAAAAAACTAACTCTTAGCTCTCTCGCATAACGGAATATAATCGTAACTTTATCTCTTTGAAATTAAAACCTTATTGAATTAAAATTAAGAATTGCACAACAAACCTCATCCGATTATCTGAACAATCAGAAGAGATGTCCCAGGAAATCATGTGAATTTCTGAATTTCCTATTTGTATTTAATATAAAATCCGAGATTTTCTGGAAAATTCGCGTAGTGCTTTGTTTGTCACAATGTTCCCCTAATGTTTGTTGCTGCTTATATGTGTTTTTGTGTTCTTTGTTGTGTCATGTCTCTTCTACTTTGTGTTTGTGTGTGAATGTTTTCTACATGTGAAATAAACTAAGATATGAATGTATTCAGCTTTATCAAAAAGTGTACATATATTGTATATATATATATATATATATATATATAATTCATAAATATACTCATGGGCAAAAAATTACCACACCAAGAAATAATTGCTGGATCGTAACGAAACTTGGCATGAAAGTAAATGTCGGGGAGATATGTAAATGATTAGAAATGCAATGTGATTGCGCATTACGTATAGCCGGTAGAGGGCATTTAACGTCGTTCACCATGGAGTATAAAACAGGTAACCAAAGCTCGTTTAAGTATGCTGAATCGTTTACAAGGGAAGAACTGAGGTAGACATGCCATTACGCCGTTTTCGAAGACAATATTAGCAGCTGTCGCAGTTTGAGAGGGGGAGAATCATCGGCATGATGGAAGCTGGGTGGTCAGCTAGGCGACTAGCTCGTCAATTAGGCCGCTCTGAATGTGTTGTGAGGAGGTGTTGGGACCAGTGGATCCTAGAGACGTCATTTACACGAAGACCAGGCTCAGGACGCCCTCGACAGACCAGTCGTCGAGAAGACCACCACATCGTAAAAACTGCACACGTACAGCCAACTGCTTCATCGGCCGCCATCCAGGCACAGGTAGCACCTTCAATAGGGGCCCCTGCGTCTTCTTGAACCATACGAAGACACCTGAATGAAGGACATTTGGGATCGTGGTGCCCATTACGTGTGCTGCCCTTGACTCCTACCCATCGACGACTCCGTTTGGAATGGTGCCATGCATGAGGAAACTGGACTGCAGTGGAATGGAACAAGGTCGTCGTTAGAGGGACGAATTCAGATTCAATCTCAGCATGATCAATCGATAACACGATGACAATCGTGTTAGTGTGTGGAAACCCCGTGGTGAACGCCTCAATCCTGCCTTTGCTTTACAGTGACACACCGCTCCCACAGCTGGTGTGATGGTATGGGGTGTCATTGCCTGCAATACACGGTCTCCCCTAGTATTGATCCGTGGTACCATGACAGCCCAGCGGTATGTCCATTACATCCTGTAACCACATGTGTTGCCACTTATGCAATGGCTCCCAGGAGCCATTTTTGAACAAGACGGTGCTCGGCCTCACATGGCAAGGGTGTCACAAGACTGTCTCCACAATGTTACTACCTCTCCCTGGCCTGCCTGATCCCCAGATTTGTCTCCAATTGAGCATATCTGCGATCATTTGGGACGGCAAGTTGGGCATCCCACGAGTTTGAACGAACTAGAGGCAAGGTTACAGCAAATATGGAACGAAATGTCTCAAGATATCATACAGAACTTGTATGACTCAATGCCCGATCGTATGGCATCGTGCATTGGCGCTAGAGGGGGTTCAACAGGGTATTAAATCCTCTGTTCTTTTACCATTTTCTCTGAAATAAATTATCCTTTTTCTTCCTTAAATGATTTTCTAATCATTTACTTATATCAAAGTATTCATTACGTATGTAAAATTTTGTTTTATTTTGACGACTCCTCCTTGGTGCGTTAATTTTTTTGTCCATGAGTGTATACACAAAATAGTTATAAACCTAAGATAACTAGTCGAGATAGTAAAAAGGATATATTAGCCGCAGTAGTACTGTAGCAAACTTCTGGCCATAGGAACCAGATTTGCAGGTTTTAACAAAGTTTTGCTGCTAGCCAACCTTCACCTGTATTTGACAATTCTCTGGGCCATAGGAAAAGTTAGAAATGTCAAGAGAAGTTAAAATATTACAAAAATAAAACCACAATCTATTAATATAAAACGATAAAATTATAGCCTATAATAATTACTAGTATATGTTAAAATCATTGCTAAAAACAATTAGATGAAAACATTTACCATGTGAGTACAGCAATGACCATTTTTCCCTCTCGATAGAAAGGAATATATCAGTAACGCATAAAATTAGTAAGTTATGATAAAATAACATTAAGTATATATATGTTACATGTTACGGTTAAAGCTCGAAAGCCATTTATGTGCATATTACCTTGCTAATCTGCAGATTCACTGATTTGCTTCATTCAAGTATGGAATCAAGAGTTTTCCGCATTTTAACAAGGCTATCTTCACATTAATGGTTTCCGTATCAAAAAAGTTCAAAAGTTTGCTTCTCGATACCGGGTGAGGTTTCAAAAAACGAGATAGTAAATCTAATTGTACCATAAATCATAAATAGGTGTGCTTGTAGCAAAACCTGATACCGATACAGTTCAAAGTGTCGCAAGTCTTTAGATTGAAATAATAAATAAGCATTATATTTTATAATATATTTCGAAATTCATTTCCTTAATTGTAATAATAAGTTCAAACATTTGATTTTTAGTATTATATTCTTTTCAATTGATTAATCATTAATTCTGTCGACTAATTTGTTGTTTGCTTAATTGTATTAATGTGATTCTATAGATATCGAAAAATAAATAAGCAACATGAGGCCAATTTCCTCAATTGTAGTAATATTTTTAAAACGTTGATTCTTCGTATTATAGTTTTTCAATTGTTTAATGACTGATTCTATCAACTAATGTGTTGATTGTTCGATTGTATTAACTTGATCCCTTAGATATCAAAAAATAATAAACATTATTTAATTTAAGCGAACAGAAACGTTGTTATTTCACCGAATATCTTATTTTCATTTCAACGAATGCCTAATAGGCAATGTGCAGATTAACGAGTATCAAGTAGATAATTTGAAAAAAGAAAAAAATTTCTGCACTTTAATGGATCATTCTAGTTAATGTGCAAATTTCCTAGCTAATTTGCAGATAAATTGATTTCTGCGCTTTAGAGGTAACATATATATATTAATCTTCGATTCTTTTTTTGTTAAACTTGCTATTATATAATGGTGAATTGACTGTAAACTTTTACATTTTAAATAAAGAAGAAAACAGAATATTTATTGAGCAATATGGAATAAAACATTTGTTGAATACTCTTCTTGAAGGATACATCATGATAAATAGGCACGTGCATTGTAAACACATCCATTTTTAAGAATATTAAAACTCTGCTTTCGACAGAAAATATATTCCAAGCTCAAATTCTGCTCTTTAACAATAGAATAAAACAACCTTGAACTTTATTTTAATCTTTTGAAGTAAACAAGTTAATGAACGAACTGTGATTTTTATTTTTCTGCTACTTTTTGCATAACAGTTTAAAAACAAAGACAAATAGTAAGGTTATTTAATATTAAAAGACAAGAAAAAGATTGCAGCAGCCAGAATAAAATGTGCGCGCAGTAAAAATGAAATTATTTCTCCCTATTTCATCACAAAAGAAAATCAGAAATTTATATATCAAACGTTAGGAGCAATATCTGTCTATGCTTAAAGTATTTTATCAAAATGTACATATTTTTTCTTATCAAGGAGTATATTGCGAAGTAATTTCCTTAATTGCTAAAAACATGTCATTAAAACTAAATATATAAACCATTATAATTCTCAACTGAATGGAATATTACGTAAACTTTGGCAGGATCAAAATTTTTTCTTACCTAATTAACCTTTTTTAGAAATATTTTTAATAAAATTAAAATAATTTATTAAGAATTTAAGAGAACATAACGAAGTTTAAACATTTTTTTGTAGCAACATATTGCTGAAATTAAAATTCTAAAAATTTCAAAATTATAAAATATGCATTTGTGTAACGTTATTAAAATATTATTTAGCACTAAAATATGACTCTACTTGTTTTGTTTTTTCAACTACCACTTGAATTATTGCTAATAAATATAAAGTTTTACTGGTGAAACATAAGAAAAATATAATTTATAGTATATTTCCGGAGCATATATTTAATAGCATATTTCCGGAAAAGAGAAAAAACAAGCAACAAACAATATACTGTACTTTTTTTTGAAAATGACAGAAAATATTTAAAACGTAATTTGTTAATTTGTTTACATCGAGTTTCTCTCTAAATAAATAATTTCTTTGCACGAATTCTTCACGAACTTTTTAATAGTCAAAAGGGATATTTCCTAAGACACGAAGTAATGATAATACAAACTATAATTTTCTTCTGGGATTATATTCACTTCGATGTACATTTTCATCTTCCAAGAAAAAATGAATACACATTAATTTGATCTATATTGTTTTAAATTTATGTCTGATATATATAACGTAAGTTTATTCCATGAAAACAAATTATTTCTTTGTACAAAAACATGCTGTAACGCACGGTATAGTTCCAAGACCGAAATGTAGGTGCCGCCATTACAATATGGGCTTAGGCCGGAAGTGTGACTGTACGAAACACTATAGTACCGTCAGAGAGAGTTTGGATCTGGACAAGCGTGCGTTCTCCATTTCGATGTCCAATCCTGGACTATGTAAACTTTACTTATTTTCTCTAACCGTTTGTCTTGTAATTGTCTAAGTGTCTGTTCTTTGTAACTGTGCTATCTTATGTCATTAAATATATTAATTTTCCCGAGATTCTATTAATTACTTTTGATTACCCCAAGTAATGACGTAAGCGGCAGTTATAATTGGCGCCCAAACGTGGGCCCGACCCCAGCTCTCTCTCGCTTTTTCCACCCATAGCCTTAAAGGTGGAAGTGTTTGTCATCCCGACAAAAAGAGGATTCGCACCCTGCGAATGAATATTTTCATCCAGAAAACCTGTTAACAGATAATTGTTGTTTATTCTAAATAATCATGCTCTGTTATTGTGTGTGTGTATAAGATTATTATTATTATTCGTAGTATATATTGTGTGTTACAGGAAAACAACATAATTGAATTTAAAGTTGATATTCATTTGTCAGTTTTCTTAATCTTTTGAAAACGAAATTTTCATTCTATCGGTTGATCTGATTAAAGCTAATTGAAGGTTAATTATTTATGAGTGACAGTCGAATATAGTTAATTCAAACCTTCGATAATACGAACCGCTTGATAATTCGAAGTATATGCTCAGTCCCTAGAAAATCTCTTGATATTTCGAACTAAAACAATAGGTTTTGGTACGCTCAATACTTCGAAGTAAAATCTGTGGCTGACCAGAATTAATCACGGGAATTCGAAGTTATATAAAACTTTCGAAAATTCGAACATTCACAATCATGTATAGCCCTGCTGCAAACATGTTGGAGCTTACAAGTTTTGTGTCGTATTTTCTCTGCCTGTCTCCCCTGTAACGTACAGCTTTGATGACAATCTATCTGCTACCCTTTCTTGGTGTTTTCTTGTTCCTCAGGCGAAAAGACACTTTTATGGCTTTCCTTCTTCAAGTGGACATTAGACAGACAACACCTGTTGTCAGCCATATCCATATCTTTCATTTAACACTTGGATTTGCTATACATGCGTTTAGAAAGGATGGTCTACTATTGAGATGAAGAGAGGCGTAAGATTGACCACTATCCGATTTGCGTCGAACGGACATGACGATTTACGGCTCTTCTATGTGACTTATAGCATGTGGCACCAAATAGGGTATTGGCCGGACTGGACAGTGCCTTGAAGAATTAATGGTGTTGGGGACAGTGTCTGAGGGAACCGAGTGCAAAACGATTTTATTTCCAATGAGAAATGGAAGAGGTTAAGATGGGCATGAAGGAGTCCTGTTCGATAGGTTAAGAAAGAGACGGGGTGAAAAAAGGAAGGAGAGGAGCGATAAAAAAAAACTGGTCGAATTTTTTGGTGGACTGATTAGGCTAGAAGAGACTACCGAACATCGCTACTATTAAGTAACACTATTAAGTAGCTGAATGTGAAACTGTGAATACGCCTTGTGTTAATTTTACGTTCTAAATTTTAAATTTAAAGTTTCAAATTTAAATGTGTTCGAAAAAAATTTCTCTTCGCGCATTTTGGGAGTTTTTTTCTAATCTCTTGATAATTCGAACTCTTGATAGTTCAAAGTTTTTCATTGGTCCCTCCAACTTCGAATTATCGAGAGTCGACTGTATTATAAAAATTCGAGATAAGTTACAAAATTATTATTTATTGCATTATTGTTCAAAGCGCTTAAGGAAATGTCGGCGAGGCAGTTTTGAAGTGGATGTGAGATAAAAAAACGTTCTGATTTCTGGACCTTTCGTAATAGACAAAAATCTTCAATTTGCTAAGGCATTGGGATACGACCAATTTCTGGGTAGCAGTGGGTGGCTAGAAATATTTAAGAAGAGATAAGGGAAAATACGCCTGACGGGATTTTTAGTGCATTGCGAAGATGTAATGTGTGTTATAAAACAATGCGTTTTTCAAAACAAAAACAAAAAAAAAAAAAAAAAAAAGGAAGGGAAAAAAAACTCAAACAAAATTAACATATTTACATGTAATTAAATTTATGGACGCATGTTCTAATGCTTGTTAAGAGATTCTAGTTATAAGGTAATGTATGTTTAAAATTACTTGTATGCTTTAGATTAGAAAATGTCCTTAAAATTCATTAATTTTTAGATAAATCAGTAAGCTAAAAGTCTTCCGATTATCGATTTTTAGTTTTTGATATTTCTGAAGTCTCTATTCATGACCTTTCCATGGATATAACATATTTTCAATTTTATGAATTAGAAGTATATCAAAATGACTTTTAAAAAATCATCAGCTGACGTGCCCATGCCCACTTTGACACATAAAATTGTCAATATTGGCCTTTTAAACCTTTGAAGTCATTGCAAAGCATCTACCTTTTTTTATCTACTCATACGAAATTTACTTTAGATAACAATATAATAATTGCAAGTTTAACTGTCAGATTTGCTCACATAAATTGCGAAGTTTGTACCTTAGGGTTTGAGTAATTTGAAATTTAGTTTTTATGTTTACTTTTTATTGCTGAAATTAAATTTTAATTTTTACTTATTTTTATTGAAATTTAACTCTAATCAGTTATTATTACTCATTATTTGAAAATGCCAAGATTTATAGTAAATTATATATATATATATATATATATATATATATATATAATACAGAACTCTTAGTACGTAGAACTCTGTGAAATTAAACATTTTAGAGCTAATTGTCTTCAAAAAAACAAATAAATTTAAATGTTGCACTGTGACCAGTATAGATGCTGGTAATATATATTATATATATACATATATATTTTATGAAATAATAATAATAATAATATATATATATATATAAAATAATTTTAAAAGAAATTTCATGCATCTGATAATAAAGATAATTTTTGTAGATTATTTATAACAAGGTAAAAAAGAGGATTAGTAAATAGTACAGAATACTTACTTTGACAAGGTAAGGTTTTTTTTTATAAAAAATTGCCGTTTTCTAAAAATTTTATTTTTAAAATTGTTTGTGTTATTTTACCTAGGCCTACATGGATAAATGCATGGTGATTCTATAATTAAAGTTAAAATTCCAAAACGCTATAATAAAAGAACCTCTGACCACAGTATGCCATCATATTTAAATGCAATATTATTGAAGAAGGGGGAAAGCGTATGGCATAAAAAAATAATTCTGAATTTTAGCAACAGATGGCTCTGTAAGTATCATAATTTAAAAGGGTTCGATTAAAAATGACAGTGAATCGTAAAACAACAGCTAGAGTAAGTTACACGTTAAACCAAGTGTGCTGTTCAGTGTGCTTGACTGCTCAGTTGCGGTACTGTTAGCTACGTAACCCATACACACCACTGTAAGGTCGAATCACATCGGATGGGGAAAATTAGTTTTTATCTGTTCAGAGGCCAAGAAACGCATAGAAAGCGTCCATCAAATTTGATTTCAACATTTCTGAGGCCAAAAACCTCGTAAAAAGCGTCCATGAAATCGTTTTTAATTGTCCTGATGTCAAAAATCGCATAAAAGGCGTCCATCAAATCGGTTTTTAAATTTCTCAAAACATGCTCAATATGCTGTCCACCGTTGTCCGCAACAGGTTTAAATCGAGAAACATCATGTTACACAACTGATCGAAGTGTTTCCGAGGTGACGTTCAGAATGTGTTGCGCAATGCATGACTTCTATTCGGCTAAGTGTACAATTGGAGCACTGAACACAGCATCTTTCAGATAGCACCACAGCCAGAAGTCACACGGATTAAGATCAGGTGATGTGGGTGGTCAGGCTGTATGGAAATGGCGGCTGATAACCGTAGAATTTCCAAAATATCCTTTCAGCTGCTGCTACACTGGATTTGCAATGTGCGATGGAGTACTATCTTGTATAAAAATGATCCCATCCACATAAACACGCTGTGGAATGACGTGGTTGTACAAAAGACACTCATAGCGCTGACCTGTGATGGTAACGGTAACAGGACCAAAAGCAAACGTCTTCTCAAAAATGTATGGTCCTATGATAAATGATGCCGCAAACCCGCCCCACACAGCGACCTTTGCAGGATGAAGCCATACTGATTGAATTTGAGAGTGCATTCTTTGTTATCTATATTCTGCAATTCTGTTTATTGACATATATCAGATGGAAATATGCTTCGTCTGACCACAAAATTTCCCACGGCCATTCATTGTCCACATCCATGAGAGCAAGAAATTATAAAGCAAAAGTCTATCTTGCTGGCAGGTCAGAAGTGAGCAACTCTTGCACTACACTAATTTTGTATGGATAGCAATGCAGAATGTTTCGTAGAATGTTATGCACCGTGCTCACAGGTCTGTCAAGTGTTCGGGCAATTCCCCGAGGAAGGTATGATTGCAAACCACCACTGGACTCCTCCTGCAATGCTGTAGCTACTTCTTCAACCAGAGTCGAATCAACTCTTTTCCTCCTTCTAACAGATTTCACATGAAAAAAACCTGTGTCTTTGAACTTTTGAATAAATTTTTCTCTAGACCCTGGGCAGTCATCGGACCAACACCATTTTTTATACTCTTGAGTGTCCGGAAATTCTGCGGAGCTATTAGGGCAGCCATTAGTTTTGTAAAAATCTTTACAAGCAGAACGCGGTTCTTTAGTGATACAGTCATAGCGAAATTATCAGACGTGAAATTAGGTTTTCTAAAGTCGTGTACCCGGCTTTTTTGTAACAATTTAAATGAATCGCGTATGATAGGTATTTTCATTTACATATTCTGACGCTTAAAGGGCCATCTGTTGACAAAATTTGGAGCTATTTTTATGGCATACGTTTTCTCCTTCCTTCAATAATATTCTATTCAAATTTGACATCATTCTAATCAGTGGCCCTTTTTTATTTAGCGTTTTGAAACTTTAATTATAATCACCTGGTACTTGTTTGTACTGGAATGAAATTTTTGAAATATTTCTGAAGTATTTAGCTATAAAACAGATTTCGTAACAAAAAATTACAATTTTTATTAAATTCTTAATTATGTTATACAAAACTAATCTTCTTCTCTTTGTTTTTATAAAACTGAACAATTTATTTTTAAAATTTATTTTAAGTATAAAGATAAAGGTTTATTTAACATACAGGCAAAATCTTGAGTCTTTATGTTTAATAGTTCCTGAGAAAAAATTAAAAAAGACATATTGTCATTGTCGTTTCAAGAGAAACTTGTTACTTACATAAAATAAATAAATTTCAGATAAAAAAAAACAGTCTTCTTGTGGCTATTTTAGAAATTACTTGTCTAATACATAGAGAAACTTGAATTCTGATACTTTAGGAAATTGTTAGTATGTGAACATACAAATCCATAATGAAAACTTTCAAAATGTCGTATAATCACTTGTTCTCAAATCGTTACTTTTTTAATTTATACATTATTACATGGCATTCACGATGTTTTATGGTCATCTTTTTTGATGTAAGTAATGCATCAAAACTGAAAATTTTTCTAAGATTGAAACAGAATTTGAGGAAAATCATGTAAATGCTACAAAATATCTCGTTAGACACAAACTGAAAAATGCTATGTATGTATTTTCTGGGCAATTTAAGTAAAATAGGAAACAAAAAAGTCTTAAAATAAATATAGAGAAGCTAATGTTTAATAAAATGCGACAAATACATGTTGTGATTCATAATTTTTGTGATGAAGTGACATTTTATATTAAAAATGCAATGTTCTCAAAATGGTGTACCTTTTTCTCAGAATCTACTGTATAAATGCACATGCAATTTTTACTGAATATTACTGATATGTAACTAAATATACTGAAGTGAGCCTTTTGAGATATTTCCAAAATATTTCGACAGAAAACAGTTATCGTAACAAAAAATGACAATTTTCAAAAATTTCATAGGAATATTTTTACATTGCTTATTTTTGAAAAAACTAAACTATATGTTTGAAAAATCTCACTTCAGTATAAATATATAAAATTCTAATTAATATGCCGACAAAATTTAAAGTCTTTACCTTTAACAGTATCTGAGAAAAAAGGTACATAAAAAAGTTCAATTTATATATATATAACATATAATACATAAAAAACAACAAAAAATATATATATATATATATATATATATATATATAAAATTGTCGGTATAAAGGGTACCGACTCTTTATATTTTTTGTTTCCTTGCAATTTTTCTTTCTTTTTTGATGGGTTAGATGTATAAAATATATAGAAATAAA
This sequence comes from Trichonephila clavata, assembly GCA_019973975.1. Lineage (NCBI taxonomy): Eukaryota > Metazoa > Arthropoda > Arachnida > Araneae > Nephilidae > Trichonephila > Trichonephila clavata. Next base: position 61,408 of record BMAO01008758.1, on the reverse strand, counting down.
TTTACAAAAAGGTGTGAATAATTACTTTTTTTAGTATATAGTGTTTACAAATTTAAAAGTTGTTTTATGTGATTTATAAAGTATATTGAAAGATAAACCTCTACATAAGAAATATTCCATATAACGAACTTTTCTTCGGGATTTAGCGACTTCGTCCTGTAAAGGTCCGACTGTATACGAGGGTCATTTTGAAATTTTTAAGATACACCTAGGTTTTTAAAGTTATACTTACAAAATTATAAGAGTGTTCCAAGTAGTCTTCTCCAGCATCAGTGCACTTTTGTAGACGAATTTTACACATATTAAATGCCTCAAATCATTCATTTCTTGGAATTGATGAAAAATGCATTTGTAGATATATAAATCTCTCCTTCTCTGAATGAAACCGAAGAACACGTAAGTTCAATTTTGAATTAAAAAATAACCAAAAGTTGTTTATAGATAGATTCGGAGAATAAGGTGGATGTTCTATCGCTTTAATTTAGTTTTTCTTAATGAAACTCAGCTGTTAATTCGGCTGTATGGGAAGATGCATTGTCATGGTAAAGTGTTAGTCCTCTAACATTTCATTCTTGAAGAATTTCTGGAAGACATTTAGTGGTATACCAGTTTGCTGTTACTGTCTTCTGTCCTTCCAACTTGATTGCTTTGATCAATCCCGTACTTCTCTGAAGAAAACGCAGTACATTACTTTTTTCATTGCTCGTTGTCTTTTCACCATTGTCAGAGTGAGAACATCTTCAAAGACCCATATTTTGCTATCTTGAGCCTTTAGATGTGTGTAGCAATAAACCATTCAACGCAAATTTAAAAAGAAGGGGGAAATGTAGAGAAAAAACATTTAAATAAATTATAGTTTAAATTTAAAAAACACGGTTTTATGGTTATTCGAAATAAAAAGTAAAAAAAAAATCTTAATAGGAATAAAATGATCAACGAGAAATTTAATGCCATTGTGGTAAAAGCGTTTGGTGCTCGATATCAATTGTTATAATTTCTTTCTAGTTCTATTCCGAAATGCTGAGTTCGTGTAAAAATGTAGTACAAGACAACCCACTCTTTCACCTAAATGACAATAATTTTCTCGTTAATCATTTTATTCTTATATTAAGAATTATTTTTTTAATTTTTAGTTCGATTAACCATAAAAGCGTGTTTTTTGTTTTTGTTTTTTAAAACTATAATTTATTTTTATTTTTTAATTCGATCTACAGTAAAAACATGCATTTTTAGATTTTTAAACTATCATTTATTCATTAATGAAGTAATCTTGAATTCGTCATTTTCTTGGAATCTGGAATACCTATTGGCATCCTATCATTGCGTCGTTACGGCCTGGTTTGAAGAATGTAGGATAGGAGAACTGAAGGAAAACTAGAAAAGCTAAGTTTGAAACATTTCATGCGAAAGAAGCTGTTAAGTCAATGATAGTCAAATGATGAGTCAAAGGAGCTCAATATTCTATCTGAAACTTACATTAATCCGGTGACCTCTGAATCAATTCTCCGCTATTTTGGTAAAATGACAAAAGAATTTAGAAAAATAGACTTTGTCTTAGCAGTTAGAGCATAATTTTTTTCACATGCACGAGTCTTTTTGTTTTTACTTCCATTTCAGAAAAGCTGGACAACTGTTTATATTATGGTAAGAAATTGCAGACGCACACTTTCTCACTTTTAGGGTTTTAACTTAATCTTTTAGTCGCAAATCTGGAAACGGTGTATGGAATTAGTCACCAAATCTGAAAATGGTATAATGAATTAGCCGCCAAATCTGGAAATCGATATTCCTGATGATCCTGATCAGGACAATGGAACAAAAATTATGAAATTATTGTTTTATCATCGGTCCTTGACAAGTGAGCAAAATTTCGCATTAATCTGACCTTTTAAAAAGGATAAAAATTGAGTTCAAAGATTCCGTTACATACAAATGAAGCTTATGAGCTTTCATATTTGAAAAGCATGAAAATATTTTCAAATATGAAAGCTCATAAGGTAAAAGCGATTTTTTTTTTAAATTAACGGTTTATGTGTAGGTATATGTGAAAATCTAATTTTATTTATATCCATCTTTTCTTTTTTTTAAAGCTAGTATTTTTGTATCCGTTATACAACGCCCACCGGTAAATTTCGAATTTATTTTTTGTGTTAAATGTGCGCGTAAGACGTCGGAATATAACGATATTTGTTGTTTTTCTTTCCTTGTGTTTCTTGCTTTTTTATTATTTGCTGTACTAACATAATTAGGCAGGTTGAGAGAAGATTTAATTTCCTATTTTCGTACTTCTAACGAAAACAAGAAAAAGTTTTCCCTGTCTTTTTAGGTTTCATGTATCAGTGATTGCTACTCACCAAGTTATTTTTGTTATGTTTTGCACACCCAAACACATATATAATCTTCCTTGTTGTTTTTTATGGTTCTTGTATATACTAATCACAAATAATTTGCTGTATTCACTATTATTAAAGAAATTTTTTATGTTACATTTTATAAAATTAGGCATCATGTGCAAACGAAGCATTTTTTGGTGAATTGTTTAAAGAGTTTAAAAAAAGGAAGCTAAGTTTGAGTAAGCTATTAGATACACCAACAGATATATAAAAGAACTATATTTGAAGTGAATTTCAAAGGATTACATTGTAAAAAAAGATGGTAAAAATTATGCTTTTCTTAAGTAATTTTAGAGTAATGTTCTTGATGCAAATTAATTTTAATATTAACAGTCTAAAAGAAGTAAAATAAATTTTTTGATAGTTTAAACAATTTACTGAATAAAGATATTTGATCGGATATTTTTTTAGAAACATAAGTTAGACCAAGGAACCAAGAAATATTTATATTTTAGATGTGAAAAATCGGAAAATATTGTGAACATTTTTTTTGGTTATCATGTTGATCTATTTTTTCAGGTCAAAACAATCCAATTTTGAAGTACCTTTCATTTCTAACATTTCACGAAAACAATATCTGATAAAACGATATTGTATCTTTTCGAGGATTCTGGCCTAATTCGAGATAGATCCTGATCACAAAAAAACTTATTGGATATTTCACTAGAATGAAAATAAAAATTCTAAATATTTCAATACAACGAAAAAAAATTATAAATATTTCAATAGAAGGAAACTCAGTAAGCAACGTGATATTCAAAGTATAAAATATATTTGATTTTTGGTAGATTTATGTTTATTTTCAGCAAATTCGAACTATTTCCTTATATATTGGCAATGAAGCAGCGTACGAAAATATAATAATTCTTAAAACTTTTCAGTATCTACCCCCCCCTCCTTTTTTCTTTTTGAAAAGGAATTTCTTTCTTTTACAATATATATATACAGACTGAAAAAAAAACAAATAAAAAGAAGTACAGAAAAAGACGCAGCAATATAAAACAAATGGATTTTTTTACAGAAAGTTGGATAGGAAAAATTGCTTTTCCTTCCCGAATTCACCGTCGTTCTTGAGAAGGATATAATGTAAAAAAATACTCCTGCTTGTGTGAAACAATTTACTACAAAAAATCGTTGCTTTTAAAATAGAAGAATGCAAAAAGGTAAACTGAATATTGTACCTAAGATAAAGAAACATAATACATGGAATAAAATGTAACACAATAAATGTTCTTTGTTGTTCTTGCTCTCAAGTTACTCTCTAAAGATTTTCTGTATGTTTGAATGGACTCAGGTGGGGAACTCTTGTTTGTACAAAAAATTTTATGTTGAATATATTTTTTAGATGATTTCCCTATTCCGAATGAGTTTTGCTTGCGCTGTTTCTGTGTCTTGTATTGGCGTCATTTATTATATTTCTTCTTACAATATAAATCTCGTAATATAAGTCTATAATTGGAGATAGTTGCCAGGATAAGACCTAATTGAGTGTGTAATTACAAGGAGTGTCATTAAGTTTCTGCCCTTTTTTTAATCAAAAATTGGGCGCTACATACGAAAGAACAGTACATTATGTTTTATTCAAAGTATGGTTCATCACTAACCACTACTTTCCCCCTTCTTTCTGGTAGCATATCTTTACCGTGTCAGAAGAATACTTTATCTTTTGAGACTCTGCAAGAATCAACTCTATTTTCAGTATCTTCATATTGAAACGGGTCTGTCGGCGGCGAACCTTCAACTAAATCTCTTGGGGGTACATTTATTTCTTTGTAACTGTATGTTATATTGAAAACTTTCTCCCGAAGAAGACTTGATTCATACAAAGGAGTTCTTATATTCCAGCGTGGACATTTATGTACGCGAAGAGAGTCGAAAGATGGTCGACGGTGAGTTGCTGGATGTTAGTAATTGCAGAATAAGTTAGAAGATTGGGCTTACGAATTGCGCCTTAAGTTGTACAAGTAAGAGATTTACCATGAAATCTAGTGTAGAGGTCCAGAGTGCTCCAAAAGTAAGTGGAGTAGATCATACTCATATGCTAAGTATCCTTGAGCCCTGTGTGTGTGATTGCTCTTCTAATTAGTTGCGTAGTGCATTTCCTATCTCTAGTTGTTTTAGTTTAATTTAGTGGGATAGGAAAATCTGAATTTGAAACTGGTTATGGTTGATTTTTACTCGAACCCCAAAACACCAACAACCTCGCCAAGGTTGTTATAATATGATGTAAAATGTAGCTGAGGCAGGCCATGTGACATTGATCAGAACAAATGATAATCAGAAGGGGCAATGTTTGGTGAAAACGGTGGCTGGAGTAGGGGCTTCCCATTTGAATGTTTCTATATTTTGACCGGCGCTGCAACTAGTGGATGAACATTATCACGCAGGAGAATAATGTTGTTGTGTTTAGAGAAGAAATGTGTGGGTGCGTTTTTCCTTGAGTGTTCGGCACAATTCTATCAGGTGTGCTCGGTAGAAAGCCCCAGTAGTGTTTTCGTTCGGTTTGTGCAACTCATAGCAATGATAGAAAGTTAATTCCACAACATATGTTACATGAGTTTTCTTTCTATGAGTATTATAATTCCTAAATCTTTAATTCCATTGGTCATTTAGACGTCCATTATATTTTTGTTGTTAGCCAATGAACCAGTCGATCCTTTTAGACATTTTGATTTATTTTCTTACTTACACGACAAATTAGGCATATATGCAACAAAAAGAACATTATATAACTGTTTCTACAAGCTAAAAAAACTCTCAGATGACTTGCAGCGCCATCTATTCATATTGCATTTAATTTACAAAAATGAATATTCGGCTGTTGAAGCCTGGCCAAGCAGCTTCCATGATTTCCCTCTTCTTCGGATTATTGCAGCGAATCCATTTGTCACCAGTGGCTATTTGATGCAAAAACTCTTTCGTTTATGCCTGGAAAGCAACATTTAGCACGTTCCTAAATGACATTCAAAGTTTCTTGACTTCAGTTCATATGAAACTCAATTTTCTTGATTCTGAATCTTTCTTGATGAACTTAAGCGTCGTGAAATTGCTTGTTTAGTCCCTCCTAATATAATTGCAAGTTATTCAATAGTTTGTCACGAATCTTCCCCTAATAATTTTCCACTACGTGTTTTGTCTCCGACGGCAGTCTCGCCGTTCTTAAGAATTTTGAAACCACTTACAACAGTTTCTGTCACTAAAAGCAGCTTTACCATATGCAATACATACATCCTGAAATAGATACACCCCAGTTGTCAATTCCTTCAAATTAAAGAGTAAATCAAAAGTTACTGCAAATGACACTTATTCGCCTCGAAATTTTAGCAAGCAAGATATTATGCGATGGTGTGGCAATACGTTCCACCTTACAGTATGACGTTTTACATCCGGAAATTTCAACCGTAACATTCATGATGCCATCTTTTGTCAAAATACGGTTATTTTTGTACTCTTTATATTATTTTTTATTTATTTATTTCAATACCGTAATTACAAAGGGAGACAAATCACAAAGTGAGTACTATACTCTTTCTTATAGCAGTTAATATCTTTCATTACTCAGACGTGTGCAAAATCAACAACAAAAATCTCTTATTTTTCTTTAGTTTATTATCAGTACATGAAATACGGGAATGCACAACAAAGAACGCTCTTTTGTGGAATGTCGTTTCTGATATATTCTATCACTCTGTATCTCATTCATATCTGAAAATTACAAACGATCACTTTATTATTTTTATTTTTTACTGATTATTGAAAAAAATTAGTTTGTAGAAGTTAGAGTATTCATTCACTATTATTGTAAATTGTAATTATATAAAAAAGAACACAACAGTATTAATTTTCTTCTTCGTGAAACTTTCGCTCACGTTTCTTCTATGTGTTTGATACATCCACGTGATGTTGTTTTTAGTAACTAATGACAGAAAAATCGTTACGTCAGGTTATTCTATCATCTGTTCATAATTAAAAATTACAAAATCAGAACTTATAGAGTTTTATTATTATTTTTTTGTTTCACGGATTATTTTGCCAGTTATGTGAAATCCGTTCATACTTTTTACGATAGGTTCCTTTATTCATAAATCTCATCTAATACGCATTTTTTTACATGACGTGGAGTACTTCTAAATTGACGTGTTTGTGATTGATAAGAAACGTGAAAAAATGCAGCCGTTTATCACATATGATACTTTATTCCAATGATTCGGCAAACAGTTCTGTATCCCAAGCCATGACTAGAGCTGGGTTTTACTTCAAGTGTCGAGCGTGAGAGAGTGAGTGCCGTTCATCCATGTGGGTTGGAGTCGTTATGCGGGAGATAGTCTGAATTATACTGGACAGGAGGCTTACTTTAACTGACATATAAAGGCTGGGGTTTCATCACATACATGTATCAACGTTTCCCAACCCGCAAGAAATAGGAGAGAGAGAAAATAACACATACCGTAAAATCCGGCGTATAGCGCGCATCTATACTTTCTAACTGCTTTTTAAAATTTTAAGATAAATTTGCCGTATAACACGCCCCAGCTGTTTTTTCGAAAAAACCTGAAATATAAGTGTGTGCAATGCTCTTATGTTTTGAAGTAATTTATTCGAGGTAATATCCCAAGATTTTGAAGAAATAGTATACTTCATTTCTTTAAAATAAATAGTATTTCGATAAATGTAGTAGAAGCCTAATTCTTTTTATGCTCATCTCTTTTTTAATTTTTAAAGCAATCATTTTTATACTCTGTGTATAACGCGTGCCTGTAAACTTCGATTTTATTTTTTGTTTTAAAAATGAGCGTTATACGCCGGATTTTACGGTACGTTATAAAAAGAAACATAATTTTCCGAATTCGGGGTATGGTACCCAAATCAATACGGTAAGAGAAGCAAGTGTGACATCAGAGATATAAGAATTGTAGGATAACGTGTTTAATTAAACAGAATGCTAATGAAAAAATTTTTATACTACTACTTTATCAGTATTTTATTCGGTTACGCTTATATTTTTTTCAAAACTCTTCTGTAGATTTTAACGGTGATAAAGGGGAGATATTTGAAAATAAATAAACAAACCAGATAATTCTGAAGAGACCAGTGATAAAGATCTAGAATTTCATAAAAAATTTCAAGTAACTGATAAAGAAAGCTACAAAAAAAAAAGGGGGGGGGTATCGTTACAAAAAAGTTATTTATCATTAGAGCTTAATGGAGTTCAGAATGTCTTCTTTTATTTTGCCTCGAGGGCCATATCGTGGAAGCAGAGGATGCAGGAGGGCCACACCGCTAAAATGATTGTATTGATTAAGTTAACTTTGCATCTCATAAAAAAGGTATCAATAGTTCCATAAAAATAAATAGGTGTAAGTTAAATAAAATGATGGCAGTTTTGTTCAATTTATTTATTGTTCTAACTTCATATTGTCTATATCTGAGAGCCTATTTAATTTCAGAATCTGTTTAATGAGACAAATGTACCCTATCACACTTTTATACAATTTTGTTTACTTCAGCCAACTCGCATCTATATTTACTCTTTTGACATTCATGCAAGACAAACTTTGCTCACAAATATACGTCGACCCAAATATAGAGAACATTTTCTGTCTATTTGGTTTTGACTGCCTTGGTGGGCGCAAAAATTCTCTTTGAGGATCGCATGCGCCCTGCGTGCCACGATTTGTCCACACCTGGAATCATGGTCCTAACAAGATTGAATATGTATTTCCCCACAATTATATTAATATGAAAAATAAAATTTCCGATTTTATAAGGTTTATTTAAAATTTCAAAATACATATATATATCTTTTGTAAACACATTTAGAACTTGTGAAAAGGCTTAGGAAGCAAATCATTTAGAAGCAGAGCTTATTACATATAAAAGCGAAAATTCACTTTTTGTTACGGTACACTATTAACCATTTCAAAATTTGACGACACTAATAACAAATAAGTTTAAAAGAATTTCATTTATCTATAATGCAATATGTGAAATAGTTCATGATAATAATTTTAAAGGTTAAATAAGTTTCCTTCCCAGAGAAGGCACCGGAGCTCTGAAGATGCGAAATTGAACTTGGAATTTTAATTTAATGGAGAGAACCCAAGCCAACTAGGCACTCCAGAGACATTTAACATGCTACATAATCATACGACATGAACGCTGTCTATTTTCTGTATCATGAAAATCCACCGATTTGGATCGGTTGTTGAAACCGCAAACTAGGCCGTAAAAGACCAGCGCCTAACCAACTACGCCACCCAGACAGTATACAATTGAAAGTCATCGTAGTAGTATTTATTTCCACTTGCCTTCACATCAAATTTGAGTAAAGTGTGGTTAGTCCTATTTTCTCTTCACTCGTAGATTTAGCATCGTCTGTGGTTTAGCAGAAATATTCCTGAAGTCTTACTCACATTTATTCTAAGTTTGTGTCAGACTCGAATGCAAATCTGTCCCTCGTGTTGTACCTTTAAGTGCAACTACAGTGGCTAATTCCTTTACAATTGTGAACTCCATCAACACCATGAACAAAAATGGCTACTTATGCAATACCTTTTGCAACTGTTGATTCATCTACTGCTACAGAATAAAGTTCAAATTATTTGTATTTGGACTTTAATTTGTTGAATATATCTGTTGCGAGATCATCCACGTGTCTTGCTTCTGCTGCACCAGACAAGATAATATTCGATATAACTTGAGTCTGTGATGGACAAAACACATCAAATGCACTTTGAAGATATTCTTTTACAAACTCTTTGTCAGCAAAGGGTTTTCCTCGTTTAGCAATCATGTAACTAACACGAACACAATTTTCAGACTCTATTCTCTTTGGTGAAAAAAGACTGCTGACAATTTAGCTTTGGTTTTAATTCACTCACTTAATCATAGCGAAAATGTCCTTTTAATACAGTACATTTCCCATTGTGCTGAATCTTAATGATGTATTCGTTCATCACAGCTACACTCGCTTTGCAAATAAGACAAACTGCCTTAGTCTTGTGTGTTCAACAACAAAATAATGATCTGACAATTTTTCTTGAAAGTATTGCAGTTTTCCTTCAATTTTTTATTTTTTGTTATCAAGGTTTGCCATTGTGCTCTCATTCATGCATGTGTGCGCTTACATAATTACACCAAAAATTTGTATCTTTGTTTGGGAGCATTATTTTATCTATCGGTCAGTATTTATTTTCAGAAATTAGCCATCGGTGTAGTTATTATCTCGTTGTTGTTACTTATGCCACCTGATCGACAGTAACATCAGATCAAGGACCACTAAATTCATCATGGCAAGAGGCTAGCTGTACGCTTGTCGTTAACCGTAGCTTTTGAACACCATACAGTACGATTTTGATCGGTTCAACCCCAAATTTGAGTGGTCAGAGGCCTCCCATCTTTTTTCTTCTTCCACCAACCTCACTAAAGTATTTGTGGCTCCACGGCTATTTAGAGTACCCCTATGCCGCACAAAGGCACTATACATTTACAAACATTCATGCCTTCACCGGGATTCGAACCCAGACCCTACAGCACCGTATTAAACTTCACTAACCACTCTACCGGATGTGCGACGTAGTTATTGTCAATTGGCTTGATGTCTAATTAACAAATTTGTCGTAAATAGTCAATAATTTTACTGTAAAGTGCCATTAATGTGACACAAACCGTATTAATCTCTCTTATATAGCAAGTGAGGGTTACACTATAAAATTTATTTCCTTATACTTCCTCGTTTATACGTTATTAAACATATATCTTAAATTAATAGTCGGATAAAATGAGTCGCTTATTCTGTAGACTTGCGAAATCACATTTAATCTATTGGAATAGTTAAAAAAAATTAGAAACGGGGCTCTTTATTGTGGAATTAATGCCTTCTATCTAAAGTTACAATGTTTTGATTTGACTCCCAAGGCTAATCGATTTGTCGGCGTCTTTCAGAAAATTAAAAGAAAAGAAGAAATCATCTATATATATAAATTTGAGAAGTAACTATCATATTTCTAGAGCATTTCATTCGGAAGAAAAAGCACTTCGTAACAAAATTGATGTGAAAATACTTCCGCAAACGAGTAGGAATAAATAGTAATATGTATATATTTATATAAAAGGGTACTTTTGTACAGCACGTGTGAAAAAATAAAAAGACGAAATTGCTGAAAGGAAAAAGATATATCTTTGAAGCAATTATAATTTTCAGAAACAAGGATCTCATAATTATTTGTAATTTTCTTTTGCATATGTTTTAATTTACTAATTTGCTCTTCAGATTTATATTTAGAAACATTTATACGAAAGAGTATAAATACTATTTTTTCAAACTATATAATTATCTCTCAATGTTTTAAAAAATGTTTTTCGTGCTACTGTAATAAATTTATAACTTACTATCGCAACAATGACAACATTCATGATAACTCGCCTAGCTGATAATCCCGATTCCACTTGTGTCGTACGCACTGAATTGGATGGCATGTGCTTCGCTTCATATAATGTTGTCAATACGTTTGCGATAAAACATTATAGCAAACTCTCGTAGAAAAACACCGCAAATATTGTCTGGACTGGAATCGTTGTGTGAGAAGAAACAGTTTGTCTAATACGAAGACTTATTAACAATCAACGGAATTAAATACTCATCTATCCATGAAGCTGCAAGAGCTGCAGGTTTATCAAAATCTGAGGACTTTATCAATGCAATGTTGGACGATGCAACTTCAGTAGTGAATTTAACTGAAGAGGTGTACCAAGAACGAATTTTGCGATAAAAAGAACAAATCAATAAAACTACATAATACATGAAAATTACAGTTTTACAATTTGAGCAATGAGTAGGAACAATTTTATAATTTGTACAAAGCAGGCTCGTTCCCCGTTTCAAACTTCTACTCAGCAAAATAAAGTTTGTTTTAATTTAAGTGAAATTGTGATAGAAAATGTATGTATTTTTTTTATTTATTTAAAATTGCAAGCCGTTACCCAACCACTACGCTGGGAATTGAATGATGTTGTACGAACATATACTAAAGTTTTGAAATCCAAAATAATCTAAAATGTTGCATTCTAAAGTATTGAAAAACTTTCTTAAGACTCTCACCTCTTGGTATAAAAAGAACCGGACTTGAATTTCAAAATCTGAAAGAATTATCTTTTACACTCCCGTAACCCCCACCCAAATTGGATTTCCACATAACCCAATTTAGTAGATCTTTACTCAACAAAAGTAAACATGCAAGCCAAATTTTAAGCCTAAATCTAACAGTTCAAGGATGGAATTATTTTCTGTAAGACCCGTTCTTAGCGGATTTATTTTCAACAACAATAATAAAAAAGCATATATACCAAATTTTGTTACTTTATGTTTAGTAGCTCGATAATGGGAAGTTCATTTTTCGCTCCTGTAACTCTTCGTTCCTACCGTAGAGGTCAATTGCTATAAAATCCGTTCTTAGTGCATCTCTAATCCTCAAAAGAAACATGCTAACCAAATTTCAAGTTTGTAGGTCTAAAGGTTTAAGAGATATCGTGATAAGTGAATGCGTGAGTCTCTTTTCTCCTTTTAATTTTTGATGGGTATATGAACAATAGTATGATATGAATATTACAAAATCTTTTATTAAATTTTACTAACAAAGATAGCTAATTATATACAACCTCTGACAATAAAGTTCGTTGAATGGAGTCAGAATGGCCGATCTGGTAACACTGGCGAAACAAAACGCTGCACATGCGTAGCGTCAGGTGTTGACTATCTGCCCCCTCCCCTTTGTTCAGTTGAGCATTGTTTGTGTTCCATGTAAGACTTGATTTACAAAGTACTTGTTCAGTACGTTGGTTCTTAACTCAGAACAGGAAAATGAAGGAGCAAAAGAACAATTTAAAGTTTTATTTTAAGTTTGTCAAGTCACCGAAAGAAACTTATGCGATGCTGGTAGGTGTTCATGAAGATCAAGCACTTTCCATGAAATGTGTGTACGTAGTTCGCCCGTTTTCGAGAAAGCTTGGAAATTTTTTCTGACAAAACTCGTAGCGGAAGACCGATGACCTTCGTCAGTGACGAAAACACTGAAAAAGTGAAGAAATTAAAGACGCGAAATATCGTGCTGCAAGGTACATTGAAATTGTGACCCGTTTCATGAAATGTCTACGCAAGATACGATTCCAGTACGCACGAATAGGGGTTCATGGTTTTTTCTTCACAATAATACTCACTCTTACACAGCTAATATTGTCAAGTAGTTCGTGGTAAAAAAAGTAGGTGGCACAAATTGAGCATCCACCATACTCTCCAGATCTCAATCTTCCAAACTTTTTCCTATTTTCACGACTCGAAGTCGTCTTAAAAGGAAAGAGATTTGACGGCATTCCTGAGATCCAAAGAAACGTGACGAGGATTTTGAACTTTATCCCAAAAGAAGTTTTCTTGCAAAAATTCAAGGACATGTATAGCAGATCTCAGCGGTGCATAGTTATCGGAGGTGACTATTTCGAAGGACAGTAAGGTAACTTTCGTTAATATTTCATCTACGTTAATGTTGCAGGACTATTCACCTAACTTTATTGTCAGAGGTTGTATTTTTTTAAAAATCAAATGATACAATAAAAAATTTTCTTTGTTTTCTTAAAAAAATAGTATAATGTTAAAGTAACAATTTCAGCTTTCGTTAAAACTTGTACTTCTTTTTCAATTCCTACTATTATAGTTCACTTTCTATCTGTATATATATATATATATATTTATCTTGTTCAAATTTTCAATCGTTAATAAAATGCATTTTAAAGCACTCAATTGAGCTGGAATTTTATATACACGATTATTTTGGATGACAATACAGTGATTTAATTATAATTAATAAAAATAAATTTATTAAAACTAATTATTCAAAGAATTACAAACATAGCCACGTTGGCATCATTTTGGGCGACTTGTGTCAAAACTTGAAAAGGTTTTTTTCTCACATTTTAAAGTGCTCATTTGAACTGAAATTTTCTATACACTATTATTTGGGTAACAATACTGTAATTTAATTACAATTAATTAAAATTAATTGACTGACATTAATCATTTAAATTATTACAGATACCACCACGTTAGCTTCATTTTTACCGACTTGGGTCAAAACTTTAAAAGATTTTTTTTATCACGTTTCAAAGCATTCAGTTGAACTGAAAATTTATATGGACAAATGTTTCGGATGAAAATACGATACTTTAACGATATTTAATAAAAACTAATTGCCACTTAATATTGCGGTTCTGTCATAAGTATATACATATAATGCTGTTTACAAAAAAGGCAACACCATGAAGGAATCTTCAGAATTAAATGAAATTTAATTCACAAACAAATTGTATTAGTACAAATAAATGACGAAATCTAAGCAAAAAAAAAATGATTAAGTGTCTGAAATTAGTATTTGGTGTAGCCATCACGCGCTGCAATAAGTGCTGCTATACGACGTGGCATGGAGTCGAACAGATTTTAAATGTCTGCGTATGGAAGAGAACTCCATATTGCTTGTATGAGCAGCGAAAGTTCATCTTTTGAAGCAGCAGAATGTGGATCACGAGCGAGACGTCGACCAAACAAATCTCACACGTGCTCAAAAGGTGACATGTCCGGCAAATAAGCAGGCCAAGGAAGAAGTTGCATGTGTTGGGATGAACAGAAGTCTCGAACAGTCTTTGCAACATGTGGGTGTGCATTATCCTGCTGAAAGATAGCTCCAGGGATGCCTTGAAGGAAGGGAACGACTTCGAGCTGTAGCACTTCACGGACGTACCTGTTGCTATTGAGATTACCCGTAATTCGTTGCAAATTGGATCGTTCATGGTACGAAATCGCACCCCAAACCATAACTCCGGATGTTAGGCCACTATGTCGTTCGATAACACACTCTGGAAGGCAGTGTTCACCGGCATAGCGTTTAACACGAATGCGGCCATCATGGTCCCACAAATTGGAGCGTGATTCATCTGAAAAGACAACTTGGTGCCAATCAGCTTGCCAGCTCTGGGCTTATGAGCCATTGCAGACGCAAACGTTGATGGTTTGGCGTGAAGGGGATCCTGTATAAAGGCACCCTTGCATGGAATCCACGGTGCAGTAGACGTCAACGAACTGACGAAGCCGACATTAGTAGACCTGTAGTAGTAGACCTACGTGCCTGGAGGAAGCTGTACGGTTATTCACCGCCATGAGGAGCAGGTGTCCATCGTCGCGCGTTGACGTCACCCTCCGTCGTCCACTACCAGTGTTTTGGTGCTCGTCGCTCGACTGCTTCTCTTATACTCTATTTATACTCTTTCAGTATCAGTTCAGAGGGCGCTGCGTACGCCAAGCATACGTGGGGGCTCTGAAACTTTACTATTTTATGTAACATCCAAAATTGATATTTGCTGCAAAGTTCATTTAATTCTGATGATTCCTTCATGATGTTGCATTTTTTACAAACAGCAGTGAATTTATATTAATTGTAACTATTTAATAAAAGTAACTAAAATAATTGTTTTTTTATATTACTTGTTCTAACTTCGACGCCATACGAGAATTTAAAGAAAAATCAGTTCCATTCAAAGAAACTAGAGGGTTTGTCAAAAATTATTCTTATAGAAACACACATACCTGTCACAAATCTGAGATAGAAGAACTGCAGAGGGCACTGTGAAAGCGCGGGAATGTAAAGGTGTAGTGATGTTTATACCGACACTTGAGAGAGAGAGAGAGAGAAAAGTGAATGAAGCCGTGTTACCTATAGCCAGTTTCCCGGGACATATATGTTACCAAGTATTTAAATTAACGAGCAACTCTAATAAAGTCCTGCAGATATGTAAAGATGTCTGGAGTACATTATTTGAGGAATACAGTCACGTCTCTAAATTAAATTAGAGTAAAATAAACGTGGATGTGCAACATATAAGAATTACAGAATTCCAACAGATTTTCTTTGGATTAGCAAAGAGCACTGCTGTAACCAGAGTCGTCATCGGGGAGGGGGGGGGGATACGGCGAATGCTCGGCACTAAGAACCCGCGATAGAAGCCAAAACATGATCAAGAACGAAAATAATCTACTCTTGCACAGGAAACTTGACAATATTCCTTTCATCATCAGTATGACGGAACGTACATTTTATCGTAAACATTGTAATGGAAGATCCCTGTGAATTTCGACAATTCCCAAGCTAATACTTGATGGTGCAATTGTTTAGTTTTTGTTATTGGATTCGGGGAGCTCCCAATCCACACCTAAACTGGAAGAATTTATTGATGTAATTAACGATAAAACAGCAGTATTTGTAGTTAGAAGTCATTGGATTCAATACAAGAAATGTTTATTTTGTGTTTAATAGTATGGTTTGTAACACTGTCAAAAACTAACACTATCAATAATCTATTTGAAGCAAAAAGAATTGTTCTGGACTAGGCCTTAGTTTAGTCAATAAAATTAAAACTGAAAAAATTCCGAAATTTGCGAATGAATTTAATACATTTTTAGACGAAGTAATATACTCGCATGTTATTTGAATATTTCTGCACATTTTCCTGAAAAACGAATTCAAAAGAGAAAAAGATTAAATTCTGATGTAGCAGATGATGAAGTTATATCCTGGTGGAGAGGATTTTAGATGTTATTTTTTAACACAATAATTGATACTGCTATGGTACAAACAGAAGATAGATTTAAAAGAGTACACCAAATCTTCCTTCTGATTTTAAAGTTTTTTCTTATATAAAAACCTTAAAAAAACATGAACTAGAAAAATTTTCCAAAAACTTCGTAAGGTTTTATAAAAAAATATGTAGATCAAAACCAAATCCAGGATATTGGTTTGCTACGGAATTTATTTTGATTGAAAAAAAGATGTAAAAAACGCACAAGACATATTGCAATACATTCAGAATAACAACTGTAAGGAGTTATATCTAAATGTATTAAGTGTATTAAAACTTTTCCTTTTTTACTTTGCCAACTGCCGTAACAAGTGTTGTGAGCACTCTTCAGAAAATTAAAATTAACAAGAAATTATTTTCTGTCAAAAATGTGTGTAGAACGCTTAAATGCATTTGCTATATTAAGAATTTTAAAGGAATTACAAAAAAATTGAATTTTTACTGAAGTAATTAATGTATTGAAATCCAGTGGCTGAATGGTAGCGTACCGAGCTTCCACGCCACAGGTTCGGGGTTCAAATCCTGGGTTGGACAAGGCTGACTCAGCTTTTCATCCCTGCAATGAGCCGATAAATGATTACCAGGCTTGTTTGGGAACTAAACACTGAAGGCTTTCACGTCAGACTGACCACTTATGCACCTAAAGTAACAAAAACTGAGTTGACCGCATGGGCTGTTGTGCCCCTGAGTTTAGTTTAATTTTATTTATGTAACATCAAAAGAACAAAATTACTCATTAACTAAACATGCGTTGGTAATATATGTTCATGTTTGCAATTTTTCTTTATTTTACAAAAAAAATTTAGAAGCCTCAATTTTGGCTTCTTTTAACCAGGCCTCTTTATATAGCAGGCCGGTACTGGTTGTAACCGATAATTTAAAACTATAGCAGTGTTCGTTGAAGTTAACGATCTGATTATTAGGCCTGATACAATGGACAACAATGTGTGATTTAATCAGCTAACCTAATTTTATCTCAGCTAAGCTATGTAACACTTTGGTACGCGCCGTGGTGGTAAAATGGCCATGGTCACGAACTTTCGGCCGGCGTTGGGAAGTCGGGAGTACATGTTTTAATGCCACTGTGTGAAAACCCGACGTGAAGAAGGGCTGATGCATGTTGAATTTATCATGGCTCAAAGTTCTCCCGTTGATGTAGAGTGAAAGTCAGAGAGAGAGAGGGATGTCAGTTAGGTGTCGTCCTCGTCAATTGACCGCGGTTCAAAGTTAAGAAGTTTGTTTCCATGCTACTTCAGAGTACGCTCACTCACTCACGCTACACATTTAGCTTATGTATTTCAATTTAATGTAGGGCACTCTTGGTATTTTTTTTATCTCGGATTTAAAAGTTTAGCTTGTGTTGTTTACAAAAACAAAATATTACATTTGTAATAGTTTATAATACTACATATAAAAAAATTGTAAATTTGTAATGAAATGATTTGTGTATGTGTAGTATTGTATAAGATATAAATACAATACATTCTTTTTGGACAATGCAGGAACAATAATAAACATATAAAGTGTATTCGTCAGAAATACTAATGTATATTTGAAGTTAATGATGCTCAGTTAAGATATTGAGTGTTTCATAAGTAGTAATTTTAATTAGTATTTAAATAACGATTGATATATATATATTTATTTATTTAAGTCTTTGGTATTTTGTCAACAATCCTTAGACAGAAATTATGTAAACCATATTAAAAGAGCAAATTTATAAATTTAGAAAATTTTACGTTTTTTAAATCTTTTCTTAAGTTTGCAGCGTGGAAGACGGTTGACTCAATTGATGACGGTCACATGATGAAGACGAACACGTGTTCTCCATTGAATTCAAAACAGACATTAAACTCATTGTACTTGTTGTTTCTATTCGTAAAACTTGGGTAAGACTTCAAACTTTTATAATTGGATTAAAATGTTCAAATGTTATAAAAAAAACTTCTTCAAAAGATTTTAAAACTAAAAAACAATTTTTTATTTAATGTATGCACTTTTTAATACATTTTATCTACTTGTGTGCATTATTGGTATTGACAA
Source organism: Trichonephila clavata (assembly GCA_019973975.1). Lineage (NCBI taxonomy): Eukaryota > Metazoa > Arthropoda > Arachnida > Araneae > Nephilidae > Trichonephila > Trichonephila clavata. Next base: position 43,295 of record BMAO01008758.1, on the reverse strand, counting down.
ATTTGTATTTTTTAATAGATAGTTTATGAAAAGATCAAAAGTTGGCAACAACGAAGCGAATTAACTGATTAGCTGGAAACACATGATTGCTTAAATCGAGTAACTATAACGTCATGTGAGATTTTGAACTGATTGGCTAAAGAGATGTTGGCTATTATTACCTCATTACCATGTGATTATGACGTCACAAGAATTAAATCCATTGTATAAACACATTACGTTTTTTCAGACGAATACGGTTGTGAGTATAAAAATTAGAAACTGTTGATTAGATAAGAAAAGATGTACACAAAATATTACATCATTACAATGAATATAAAAGCAAACTGAATTCATACATTAAAAGGAATAGTGACATTTTATTTCTTATATATACAGTAGAACGTCATTTATCTGAACACATTTACTATCCAGAGCGTCAAATATCCGATCCAAAGTCCGGATACGTATTCGAACAGTGCAATGCTCAACAGTTGTTCCGTGTGAGGCCAAAAGTGACGGGAAAACCCAAGGTGAGGGATATTTGGTGAATTTCAGCTGTGTGCTTTGGTAAGCAACTGCGCGGTATATTAGGTCAGTTTATTTCCAAGCGATGAGGTGTATATGTGCTCTTTTGTTGAGTTGTATTGATGTAGAAACCTGGATGGCATGAGATGCAGAAGACTGTGGATTTCAAATGCTAAATGATTGTGACTTTCGTGCAAGAAGAATCTGACCCTGTTGACGATGAAACGGATGGAGACGAGGACAACAACAACGAAAGTAGCAAGGGTCCATCAAATGCTGACGCATTTCCTGCGTTAGAGACAGCTATGGAATGGTACGACCAACACTCACAGTGCTATCCTACTCAACTACTGCTGCTGAAGAGAATTAGAGACCTTGCATTGAAAAAACGAAGTTATATAATGGTACAGGGAAAAATAAGTGAATTTTTTCCCCAATCAAGGTAAAATTGCGACATTTTGCACCTATTTTGTTTTTTCTTCAAGCACCTTTCCAGCATGGGATGATTTTCAATATTTGTATAGTGTCCAGTATCATATACTGCATGGATCGCATTCGGTTTTCGGTTTTCCGAACAATCGCGTATCCGAATGGTGTCCGGTCCCCATTGATTCAGATAAACGAGTCTTTACTATATATAATGGAGCAAAGCGACTCACTCACTCATCGTGATATCTCCGGAACTATTAAACCTATAGACTTGAAATTTTGTAGGCATGTTCTTGCTATGCAATAGAGATCTGCTACAAAATGGGTTTTACAAGAATTGACTCTCAAGGGGCGTTGTAGGGGCTTAAGGGGCATTATAGATAATTATTTCTATGATTAAACTATTAGACGCACAGTCTTGAAATTTGGTAAGCAGATTTCTTTTATGGATCCGCCACAAAATGGCTTCTACGAAATAGATTCTTAAATGGAGTTACGGGGGCTTAAGAGGTGTTATAGACAATTAATTCCATTTATAAACTATTAGACAAACAGTATTGAAATTTGGTACACAGGTTTCTTTCATGGAGAAGAGATACAAATGATTTTACGAAAATCGACCCCCGAGTGGAGTTGCGGAGAATTAAGTGGCGTTATAGATAATTATTTCCATTTTAAACTATTTGATGCAGTGGCGTAGCTGGTATCCAAATGCCCTGGTGCTAAAAAATGAGAGCCCTATCTCGGTTGGATTGTATCTTGTAAAAAAGTAAAAATATATAAATATTTTAAAAATACAAAGCTGCAATTTTTGTTTACTATATTCTCTTTCTTGGCATTGTTTGTGCTTAAGTGCACCACTGTTTTCTTTTATTTATTATCCGTAATTTTTGTTTTATAATTTATGCAATGCATTTCGTATATGCTTGAGTACTTAATGAAGTTAAAAGGAAGGAGAAACGTAATGCTACTCTACAAAACGTCGTTGGGGAATCCCTGGCTATTTATTTGGAAGGATAAAATTCAACCACCAGAGGGCTTAGAGCTACAAAATGGTTCACCAAGATAGACAGGAAATAATACGAAAAATATGCACTAAGAAGAAAATACAAAACAATATTATTGTAATTGTTTTAAAAAGAAAATATAAGAGCCTTACAGTAGTCGCATATGATGTGCAACATCTGACATGTTATCGTGATTAATACGCAATAGTAACTTAAATCCTGGGGGGAAAATTAATCGGGTATGATTGGAAATAATTTTCTATCGAATAATTATAACCTTAACGAAAATTTCATTTAATTAACACAAGGAGTAAGGCAATTTTTTATCAAAAATACTTATTCTTGTTCAATTTTGGGAGGAGCGGAGACTCTCTTATTATAATTATGGTGCAGTAGCTAGCTGAGGATCTTGTCAGACCCATGAGATGAATGGGCCATGAATATTCCGAGTGTGACGTCAAACTCCTCCCCCCCCCAGAGTTATTGTGATTTTAAAAAATTTGAATTAGTTAGGCCTGTTTTCAGAGAAAAGGGAGACAAATCGAACACGGCAGGTCCTGGGTCTGTAGTTGCAAATGGGGCGGAGATAGGGCCGAAAGAAATAACGAAACTAACATCCCAGAGGGGAGGCATCAGTGTCGAGAACGAATATAGATAACTCCTGACTTAGCAAGGATGGGGGATTCCCCAAGTATCATCATCCCCTCTCACTTAGTTCGTGACGTCATCAAACCTTCAAACCCCATAGGATTAATAGGGGGTTTTTAATTTTAGTGACGATGCTCCTTTCTGGCCCACTACCATAGAAAAAATTGGACAAAAAGATGTAGCCCGAGGAGGAGAACCTATTGTTCGAGTTTCAAAGCAGATTCAAAAATCCTCGGAGAGATGATGATTTTAAAAAATTAAAATACTTTAAAAACGTGAAAGGGGGGGGAGGAAATAGGATTTTTTATTGCAATAAAATTATATGTGTGGAAAGCTCATAGGAATACCTATCGAATCAGGCACTTACGGATGACCAAAGTGGCCTAGGATCCGAGATATAAAGGAAATACCCCTGCAGAGGGGGGGGGAGCACCTGAGGAGGTCGATCTCTCGTATATCTCGCGATATGACGATATTCTATCGAGTGAGTGAATGAGTGAATATTAATGTCACACTGTTCAGATATACGAGGGCTTTTGGTGATGAACCGCGTAATTTTGAACCATGGTCAAATGACGAGGATGACACTTGAGCTGGCACCCTCTTTCCTAACAACCACATCCCACCACAGCAGGACATTTGAGCTCTCGACAGATTAAACGTGGATCTCTCCCCTACAAGGTGGGCTCGAACTCAAGATACGCCTGCTATGAACGGATACCTTGACAACTTGGCTACAGCGGCCCCGTAATATTATTGAACCTCCAATTATCAAGACCCTAGCTCAATTCCAAAGGGGATAAAATTTTTATCCAACCCCATAGGAATAACATGGGAACATGATATTTTAGTGTTGGAGCCCCCTAGGCCTACTAAAAGACGGCTAAGTGGATAAATGTATGGATATTGCCGAAGGGAACCTGTGATTCAAATCTCAAAGCAGAGAGTCAAACACATTTCATGATATTACACATTTTTAAAAAATTTAAAAAAGGTTTAAAACATTGAGTAGAATACAAGGAATGACCCTATGAGCAAGAAATTTGATGAGAATATATAATGGAGGCAGAGGGACCGAATGAGCTAGGTCTGAGCGGATTGAGAAGCTCAGGTGTCGAGCTATTGGCAAAATGTTATCCAGGGGGGAGGGCACATGGGAGGTCGAGTCCTTGTACTTCCTAACCAAACAGGTAGTACTCTCGATCCCCGAAATATCACCCACATAAAAAAATATAAAAAAATGCACCATAGGATTAACAAGGGGAATGATATTTTAGTGTGTAAGCCCTCCCCTGCCCAAAGCAGGTCATCATTAGTAAAGAAACGATGAAGAGGGGGCAGACCAAGTCGATCGACGCCACTGAGCACGCTCATTGGTCAAATCAAAAAGCGCGCAATTCCTTACACATTTCCGTCCCTTTTCACGAAATCACTACCACAAATATCCAGCGACCGAGAGAAAAGATGCTACACATCAAAAACCTATATGCAAAAGAGCAGAGGAATGGGGGGGGGGACAAAATTACAGCAGTCTATTGTAGATACGAGAAAATAGTGAAATATTGAAACAGGATACTAGCTTACTATATGAATCATATTGTTATTAAAAATAGAATGTAACTTGGAAGGAATTGCGTCTTGTGTCGATTTTTAAGATGTAGTAATAAGCTAGGTAAGATTTTTCATGGAACTTTAGAATAACAGTTTATAGAAAAATGAAAATAATATAAACTTTTCAATAAGTATAAAGTTTGCAACATTATTCAAACAGCGGAAAGAATTTAGGGAAATTCCCTACATGTTCAAAATTAATGAAAAAAGAATTGCCATGATTATAGTTATGTTTTTTGCAACCTTTTATATTTATGTCTTAAATTTGGAAGAAATTATTGCAACTTCGACTTGCTTGGTGGTCACGAGTCCCCAGAGCTTGTCGACTTTACATTTGGCACGCATATTTATTTTAGAGTAGAAATCCACTGAAAATAAGTCTTTCGGAAAATCTGATTACTGGTTTACGAGAGCGCAAAAAATAATTCTACTTCAAATTTAGAGATTATTAGAGGTTTATTAACTAGAAGCTCTGTCCTTTTTATATCAGGAGATGAGAGTTACAGGTATAGGTATATTTTTCAACGCAGTCGAATTTTTAATGCTAGGACTTAGATAATATAAATAATTTATATATATATATATATATATAACATCATGAAATACCCAGGAAACGGGTGGGTAATAGTTAGTTTGCACATATTTTCAATTCTTTTAGTCAGATTATAAGTGTTTCTAAGAAAACTGTTTTTCCATGGTACTGAAACACTTCTCATACGGGATTTTCGTTGGGGTGAAGGCGGGTGAGTGAGTGAATATTAACGTCGCTATTAAGCTACACGAGGGCTTTTTGGCGACGGACCTCGTAATTTTGAACCATGGTCAAGTGACGCGGACGACACCTGAGCTGCCCCTCACCTCTCCTAACTACCACACCGACGGGAGGACGTTTGAGCTCTCGACAGATTTAACGTGAATCGTGTGCCCCTACACGGAGGGTCTTTAGTGGTATTGGGGATAAGGGCGGGAATGTTTCATTGAAGACATGAATTTAGATAATTGAAAATATTCGATAAAGAACAGGGATTGGCAAGGCAGTGTGCAATTCGTTGTTCGAAAAGAGATGAAAATCGAAAGATAATTAAAAAACCCGATATTGTCTCTGTCCCCATTGCAATGTATTACACCATGTTTCAAAACTGTTTGTGCATATATATATGACACACACACAAAATCATCAACCATTTGAAAAAAAAGTACGAAGATATATGAAACATTCTTCATAGCATGCAGAGGGTAATTACAAAAAGCAAACAATTAAAGGGGGTTTTGTGTTCCACAATTATAAAATAAACAAGTAATGTAAAAAAATAAATTTAAGTCAATTTCTACTTTGAATGGAGGAATAGAAAGTATTTTATTAATGACTGAAAATTTGAACAAGATATATATATATATATATATATATATATATCTTTTCATACTTTTGCTAAGTGCTACTTTTCAGCCATTGCTTTGCTTTGAATTTGTATTTGGGTCCAGAATTGGCAATAACTTGTTTATTGTACTCAGATTTAGCGCGGTCTCTGCATTTCTGTATGCAATTTTCAGGTAAGTTACCTTTTTCACATAATAGATTTAGATTTCCTATCCATTATTTTCAATAGGTTTTTGCTCAGTATTATTAACAGAAAGGGGGAAGGTTGGCTGCACAAAACATGTTCAACCCCACTTTTATATATAAAAATTTTTTATATATAAGCTGTCCTAAGTCAGCAATGTTGATAATACTGTAGCATCCATTCATTTATATTTTTATATTTAACTCTGTTATTTTAATTTTTCATATCTCCTTTTAAATTCTGTTGTCTGGTTATCTTGCAATTTCAATTCTTTTCAGTTTTTATCATGTTTATTCATCTCTCTCTTGTAGAAATTTTGATTACATATATATATATATACTAGCTGACCCGGCTACGCGTTGCTGTGGCTTTGTTTTAATACGACGTTAGTTCAATATTATTCTAAGCTATTCAATGCAGTCAAATTAATCTTCGGTTATAATTTTGGAGGGTTGAAATAAAGTAAAAAACAACAAATTATTTTAATTTTGCATTTTATTCATCTCCTATTTGCGTGTAGTATAATGCATGAATTACTAACGAATTCGTTAAGTAACAACATATGAAGATTTAATTTTATATATGTGGTGAATAACGTTGATTCATTGCAAATTTAAAATTATTTTTATCATTTTAAAGTATAACAAATAATGATTTTGTACAACTAATCGCTAATCGGTGCACAATATTTTTCGGTAACCCGTATTTTGCTAACTCAAATAGATTCAACGGCTTCCGCACACGTGAGCATGTAACATCTAGTTGCCCATTCGAGAAAAATGGATTTTCTAAATCCAAGTATCAAATGAATATTGTTCGGTTTCAGATTCATTTATGGTCATCGCGAAAGTCAAACGAATCGGAATTGAAGCCTTTTGAATGGTATTAGTGATTCTGACGGTATCAGTGGAATACGTGGCAACAAATTCCGTAGTAGCAGAACCGAATTTTTGTTCAAATTTTACAGTCAAAATGTTTGCTTCAAGAAGTTCCCGGTATAATTTTTTGATGATCAAACGTGCACCGTTGAATTATCTAGGTGAATTTAAGTTACGCAGATGATAACCAGGGAACCAACCGAAAATTATGTGGTACCATTCTTGATATATCTAGAGAATTCAAAAACTCGGTTGGAAAACTTACGGTTTTGTTTCAATCAACAACAGTGTCGATTGGCTTAAAAAATGTTGGATCAACTGGAGACAACTCTGTGTCTAAAAGTTTATTTCATTACAATATCAGCATTTTTTCTGATTAAGTAACAGGATTACAGAGGCAATAATTATTAAGATAATTATACAGTATATCCGGAAAGACACTCTCAATCAGTTCCTTTTTGCCTAAAGAACATTACAGAAATCGTCTGGTTATTTCATGCATTATGTATTGGGATGAAGTTCTACTTCACCGTTTCCGATATTCAGTAGTTGGTTAGGAAATATTTGCTCAGATTGATCATCTTGCAAAAGTACTAGCGTGTTTATGTTCAGTCGAAGTGTTTCCACTTTTCGCCATAAAAACGATTGTTTTAAATAGGCGTTAATCTCGTGAGCAAAAGTAGAGCGTGTAATGGCTGTTAACACCTGTCGGAAATCGCCAGACAGTATTACAACGGCAACACCGAATATTCTCTCGTTGCCATTTAAATCTTGCAAAGCTCTATATAATGCTTTGAGTGAATGTTTATGGTTCATGGTACACTTATCCATGATCATGACTGAATTCATTTGCAATACTGTAGCCAATCCACTCTTTTTTCAATGGTACACATTGCATCTTCTATTTTATGAATGTCCAATGGCAGCTGATGTGAAATGTGCAGTTTTTCCACCATCTAACAAAGTGACAACAATGCCCGAAGATGCAATTTCCTATTGCAATCATATTTTCGCACGACTGCACCTGAAAGTTTAGTTGTTACATTGAATGAAAATCCGGAGGTGGAACTCGAACACAAAGCCATTTGACCTCATTCCAGCAATATCCAGAAAATTTACCAAAGCTTTTGAAATCCGTATCCGGATTCTCGTTCCCACCCCGAAAAGTACTTAGTGCCCACTTTTGACGCCCTTGCTCCTGTAAGTTCAGTTTCTGAAGGGGGACATTTTATGGTCAGTTGGCATTATCCGGCAAAGATACGAGAGTTTCTAAAATCCGATTTCATATTATTATTATTTCCTATCCAGAAAAACACCAGGAAAGCATTTCTCTCTCCTCAAGAATTTTAAAAAGCAAGTCTTTTCCAGAGTTCGTGCAAAATACTTTCGTTTGGCATTATTTGACGTAGATATGAGATTATATTGAATTGGATTAAAAATATTCAGATCGGCAGTTCCGAAATACTGAAAAGTGCGACGTTAATATTCACTCATTCACTCACTTTACGTCGGTAAGATAGGCTGATACTGCTGTTCGAGAATATTCCGATCCCCTGGCATTATCTGGCAAAAATACAGGAATTTCTATATTTCGATTTCAAACTCACCTAAACCATCTCAAATTACACCAGGAATACACTTGTCCAGCGCCAAGACTTTAAGGGTGAGCTCCTGCCCCGGTTTACGTAAAAAACGATCATCCTGAATTATCCGGCAAAGTTACTGTTATTTCTCAGATTGAATATCAGATTTGGATTATCCGTTTTGAAATACACCAGGAACCAAATTTTCACGATCCAAGGCTTTTAATGCAAGTCCCTGCTAAGGTGTGTCTAAAATACGGTCGATTGACATTATCCGGCAAAGTTATCGAAACTCCTAAAATTCAATTTCAGATTCTCATTTCACACTCCGAAATGCACACGGAGCTGACTTTTGATGCTCTAGTGCGAGCAAGTTCAGTCGCTAGAGATAATGAAAATCCGGACGCGGGATTCGAATCATTTGCCTTTTCTCCTAATTCAAACCATTTCCGGTAAGTTTAGAGGAGTTTCTGAAATATAATTTCAAATTATAGTTTCCCACCCCTAGATACAACTGGAAACTAAAGGCGCATGATAACTCTCGTGGGAGAAGGCGGATTAGTATATCGAAAAGTCCAAAATAAAATATTTATATAAAATAAGTATTAATTTGCCGAAAGGGAGCAAAACAAAGTACATTCTGAAATGATAAAAAAATAAAATAGATATTCACACTGATATAAGATACTTATAAATGTATCAGTGCGGCAAAAAGTAATCAACAATTGATTTATCAATACTAAATTAAAAGCAAGTTTAATAATTGCTAGTGACTTACATGAGCTTGTCATATACAAAATATAATTCATATCTAGATAATATGTGCAGTTTATAATATTAAAGTCGTTTTGTAGCTTTAGTGCATTCAATACATTGTTGTATGAGGGGGGCGCGATGAAAATTATGACTTAAAATTGGGTCGCAAATATGGAAAGTTTGAGAAGCACTGTCCTAAACTCTAAACTCAGACATAAAATCTGTTTTTCTAAATTCTCTTGTCGAATCTGTGGAATGAAACATAATTCATTGCTTCATTTCACCAAAACACCTGAGAATTGATTCAGACGTCTTACCAGATTAAATAATTTCTCACAAATTCTTCGACTCAAAAAGTGGACTTTTGTATTTATTACCGGTGCAAATTTCAGATAGAATATTGAGCTCTTTTTAGCAGGAAATATTTCAAGCTTAGCTCTTCCAGATTTCCATTAGTTTGTTGATTCTACATTTTGTAAACCAGGCCGTATCGATGCTTTAATGGGATTCCAATGAGTATTACAGATTCTAAAAAAAAACGCCTTTCATATTAATTGATCAATGAACAAATGATAGTTTTAAAAACTAAATATGCATGCTTTTCTTGTAGATCGAACTAAAGAATGAAAAATAAATTACGGTTTAAAGAAACTAAAAAACACGCTTTTATGAGAAATCGAACTAAAAAGTAAAAAAATAATTAACAAGAAAGATAACAAGGTGAAGCTTATCCATGATCATATAAGACAGTAAATGAGAAATAAGGTTCCAATAATAGTTTTAATAAAAACTAAAGAACATTCTTTTATACTGATTCGAACTAAAAAGTAAAAAAATTAATTCTTAATAAAAGAATAAAATGATACACAGGAAATTTAATGTCATTATGGTAAAAGCGTTTGGTGCTCTATATCAATTGTTATAATTTATTACTAGTTCTATTCTGAAATGATGAGTTAGCGTAAAAATGTAGTACAACCCCTCCGCTTTACCACAATGACATTAAATTTCTCGTTTATCATTTTATTCTTATATATTTTAAGAATTATTTTTTTTTACTTCTTAGTTTAATTCACTACAAAAGCGTGTTTTTTAGTTTTTTTAAACTATAATTTATTAATGAGCTAACATACAGTGGACCATAAAAGTGCTCGTAAACTTGCAATTTCCGATAAAATTTAATGTTTTCGACTGATAAAAACTAATATATTGGAATTGGAATTTTTTCATGTTATCTGCAACTTGTTCTTAATGGAATGCCGTAATCAATTTTTTAAAAAAATAGTATAACTATTATCTTAAAAAATTAATAATCAAAATGCTACTGAAAAATTAGACCACAAAAGTCTTCGTACTCTTAACAAAAATTTCAGCATAGCTTTAAATATTGTATTTTTTTCTTAATTTAATACTTAGTAGGATATCTTTAAGTGTCCACAACACAACAACCTTTAAACGTCTGGTATAAATTTAATAATTTTTTTAGTGATTTCTGCATAGGATTTTCCTCCATGGTTCTGTGATTATTGTTTTTATTTCCCATTATGTGTTTCTATGTCATGTGTTTTTTTTTTAATTGAAATTCTCTCCAAATATGTTCTACTGGGCTATATAGACTGATTGAAGAGGTGTTTTCAGAATTTTGGGACAGTTATAGAGACACCAGTGGTGTACATTGAGAGCAGTGCGCATGAGTTCATTATCCTGTTAAAAAACGAAGTCGGCTTCAATATCCAAATTTTGGGCGGATAACTTAAATTTTCTCTTTAAAATATTTCAATAGAGCTCTGATTTACAATACCATAAAAAATAACTAAACTACCTAATTTTGAGGCCGATTTACACCCCCACGCCAGAACATTTTCACCTCCATGGTTCATTGATCCAACTGGATTCTTGGGATTAAGTTTCAGAAAATTGATTGTGATAACAGAAAATGAAACATTTTTGGTTCTTGATGGGCTTATAATAGTTTGTAAATGAAAAAAGGAGGAATTTCATCCCATGAATGTATATGGAACAAGTACTCCTCCACCTCCATGGTGAAGCATGGAGGTGGAGGTGTTCTTGCGTTGGGCTGTAAATGGGTCTCAAAATTGGTAATTATTTATTTTTTGATGTTATTGTGAATCATGAATTTATAAGGAATTTACATTCCTTATTCCCTGTGACCCGGCTAGATGTGTGGTAGGAACTAAATAATCAGACGACACACACATGATGAACTTCCATTATTTATTTATCTCTATATTCAACACAGACATAAATCACACTCTAATTAAGATAAATTTGATCAATTAGAGGACGAAGGGGAGACAAGATGACGTGGGGATAATATATACGATCATGTAAATCAATCCTTACGATAACTTATACAAAGCTTGTTTTTATTTTTAAAGCGCTCTAATAATTTAACTCTCTAACTTCTACTTGAAATAAGATCACAGTACCTGAACTCTTGCAATCCTTCAATCCTTTAGACGTACGTGACCTCAAACACTTCTCCAATAGTGAATCTAAGCACTTTCTGAATTTCCAACTTCTCGCGTCGTACACTGTTTACGTATACGTACTACTTCCGGTTTGCTAGTTTCTCATCTATTCACTTCACATCCAAGCTATCCTTTTTTCACTAACTTTCAATTCTCATTTCACTAACTCTTAAAACTCGTGAATACAGAATATATATATTGAACTTCATTTGCATAACCACGCTTTCTTTCCTCGGAGAAAGTTGGTTGAAAGAATGATGGCCCAAAAGGAATCCCCAAGGGGTTAGTGGAAGGAACCGTATAGATCCATCACAAGTTCAATTTAAATATTTTAAAGAGAAATTTTAAATTTTCCGCCCAAAACTTGAATATTAAAGACGACTTCATTTTTTAACGGGATAATGACCCCAAGCTCTCAATGTACGCCGCTGGTGTCCCTATAACTGTCCTAAAACTCTGAACACTTCTCCTCAATCAGTTTATTTAGCCCAGTAGAACATATTTGTTGAGAATTTGATTTTTAAAAAAAGAAAATATAACAAATACATAATGGGAAGTAAAAACAATAATCACAGAAGCATGAAAGATAATCGATGCAGAAATTACAAAGAAACGATTAAATCTATACCAAGACGTTTAAAAGTTGTTGTGGACACTAAAAGATATCCTACTAAGTATAAATTAAGAAAGAAATACAATATTTAAAGCTATTCTGAAATTTTTGTTAAGTGTATGAAGACTTTGTGGCGTAACTTTTCAGTATCTTTTGATTATTAATTTTTAAAAATAATAGTTATACCATTTTTAAAAAATTGATCGTGTCATTCCATTAAGAACCAGTTGCAGATATCATAAAAAAATTACAATTCCAATAAATTAATTTTTATTAGACGAAAACATTAAATTTTATCGAAAATTACAAGTGTACCAACACTTTTGTGGTCCACTGTATAAATAGTTAAAGTGTTACAGTGTGAGAAGAATTTAAAAAGCATGAAAGTCTCTTGATTTTTAAATAATTCATTTAAAAGTGTTTCCACATGTAACAGGATTTTATACGACACACACACTGTATGCAGGGTGTTTCATAAATGATGGGAGTAACTTTAAGGGGTGATAGTACACATCAAGAAGAGTAATAGTAAATAGGAAACCAAGTGTCCCAAACGTCTTCCGAATGAGAAAGTCGCCATCAAAGTTTAGGGTCCTAAATTTCAAATGATGATAAAAAACGGAAAAATGGATCGATTCATTTGCGGTTTTCACTAAAATCATTCTTTAAATTAGTATTTTCTTTAAAAAAAGTTTTAAAGACAAAGTTAAAAAAAATGTCGTTAGAGGGCGCTCTAGACTTTGGAGTACCGAACAACTACCTTTTACCAGTATTTTTTTTATTTTGTTAAATGTTTACAAAAACTTAGATTTTAACTTGAATTTTGAGCGCAAAATTGAAACCATCGGGAGCGGTTAAGTGGCGCAAATGTAACCGCGTTCAGGAGGGGGGGGGGATTGAAATGCTCGTATGTAATGATCAAAATAAAAAACGACAAAGCAAACTTTAAGAGGCCATAGTACAACACCAAAACAAGCAACATTCATCAAAGAAATCATACTCGTAATTTTAACCCGAAGGTGATAGAGGGCGCTGAAACAGATTTCGTTTTAAGAGACAAAAAAGGAAACAAAGAACATTTACGTTATAAAAAAAAGTTTCATTTGAAATGATTACAATAGCTGTTCGAAACACTGACCATTAGAGGCGATGCATGCGGTACAACGGAGAAGAAGGGATTCACGAACCCTCTGAAACACGCCAGGAGTATCGCGCACCTCTCCTGCAGCTGCCAAAACTCTGGTGACGAGTTCTTCTGCAGATTCGATAGGAGTCTCATACATAAGACTCTTCAGGTGTCCCCACAAAAAAGAAATCCAGGCATGAAAGATCAGGCGATCGCGCTGGCCAAGGGACAGGACCACCTCGCCCAATCCATTGATTTGGAAAGGTTGCGTTTAGATAATTTCGCACCTCTGGCGCAAAATGAGCTGGTGCTCCATCCTGCTGAAACCACATTACTCGCCGGATACGAGGGGGAACATCTGTCATCATTTTCGGCAGCACCTGTTGCAGAAAGGTAAGATATTTTTTTCCATCCAGGCGTTCTGGCAGAAGATAAGGTCCAAGTAGATGGTCACCAATTATTCCTGCCCAAACATTTATGGAAAATCGTCACTGATGTGCATGTGTAGAAGACGCATGTGGATTTACATCTGCCCATTGGTGGGAATTGTGGGTGTTAAATGTACCGTCACGTGTAAATGTACATTTATCTGTAAAAAGCACAGTTGCACCAAAATCGGGATTTAGGGTGTTCTTCTGCAGATACCAGCGAGCAAAATCCATTCGACGAGGAAAATCCCTTTGAGTCAGTTCCTGGACTCGTTGGACATGAAAATTATGCATACTTTCATCCTTTAGTACTCGTCATGTCGAGGAGGGTGATATTTCAATTTGACTAGCCACTGCTCGCGTGCTTATATTTGGATGATCAGCCACCATATCCAGAATTTTTTCTTCCACATCTACCGTTCTGTTAGACTTCGCACGGCCTGCATTTGAAAGTGCTCCAAAAAAGGATCCTGTCTCACACAACTGTCTGTGCAAGCGCACAAATGTTTTATCATTGGGCAACCGTCTGTTGGGAAACTTTTTTCCGTACAATCGTCGCGCCTCTGCACTATTCCCATTTGCAGTTCCGTAGATGAAGTGCATATCACCCTTTTCTTGATTAGTGAAGGGCAACATCTTTCGTTACGTTTGTACCGTGATTTACACTTGCACACTCGGGTCAGGGGCTTTTATCTTAATAACAATTTGCATATGCGTTCTTCTTCTTCCCCATATCACAATTTTATGTTCTTCTTCCAGAAACTTGCAGCTATAACGCTTGCATGGATAAAATTTGAAGATGCTCTAACGCGTTTGCGTTTGAATTCAAATCATGCATTTTCTAATCAAAGTTGATTGTTTTTATGTTGTACTATCGCCTCTTAAAGTTTGCTTTATCGTTTTTTATTTTGATCATTACATACGAGCATTTCAATTTTCCCCCCTGAACGCGGTTACATTTGCGCCACTTAACCGCTCCCGATGATTTCAATTTTGCGCTCAAAATTCAAGTTAAAATCTAAGCTTTTGTAAACATTTAACAAAATAAAAAAAATACTGGTAAAAGGTAGTTGTTCGGTACTCCAAAGTCTAGAGCGCCCTCTAACGACATTTTTTTTAACTTTGTCTTTAAAACTTTTTTTAAAGAAAATACTAATTTAAAGAATGATTTTAGTGAAAACCGCAAATGAATCGATCCATTTTTCCGTTTTTTATCATCATTTGAAATTTAGGACCCTAAACTTTGATGGCGCCTTTCTCCTTCGGAAGACGTTTGGGACACTTGGTTTCCTATTTACTATTACTCTTCTTGATGTGTACTATCACCCTTAAAGTTACTCCCATCATTTATGAAACACCCTGTATAAATTAGATTCAGTAGAATAAGGCACTCTGTAATGGTCTATCTCAAGAGGGTACGTTCTTAGAACTAACTTGAGGTTGTTGTCTTTAAAGTTTTATCAAAATTTTTGCTTCCATTTCTTACAGTGAAATTGAGACATGCAGATGAGTATTCATGTATATAGAGTGATATAAAAGCGCAGTTAGGAAATTTAGGTGACATTCCTATAGCCAGAGTGAAATAAATATTCTATAGATATAATGTGAAATATTCTAGTTATTATTAGATAACAATTCGTTGCTAGACCTAGACGTTTAACTAGGATTCGAATAAACCATAATGTGAGATCTTCCGGCCATGTTCCAATTTGATTTGTACCTAATTTTGGCTGTTACTGCCAGGATCAATGTCATAGCAGCAATTCGTTTGGTGCTTACAAATAATTGCACTTTGATTAATTACAATTGAATAGTTAAATTGATCTCGCCCTCATACTTTCATCTGAATAAATAATTAATAAATAATATAGTTTTTATTTGTTTCCGTTTACTATTTTTCATGTGTTGTATTATGACAATTATTCCTATTTTCATGTCGGGTTCAAGTTATAATTTTACGAGCACGAAACTGTCGGAATTAGCTCGTCAGACTTCGGGGGGAACCGTTGCAACTCTATCATAAAAAAAAAAGATGAAAGCATTTTTTACATAAGACATAAAAATGATGCAAAGTACAAATGAATATGAGAATTCACACAACCTTTTATTATACGATATTTTCTAATACGATTCTGAAATAAAACGGTATGCAAATATTTAATGTGAATTTTTTTTTTGCACGAATTTTTTGTTCTAGCACGAATTTCAAAAAAAATTGGGGGAATCGCGCCTTTTGGATGAGGAAGCTTTTATCTAATTTATGATAGTGTATGATAATAAAAAAATCGATAATGGCGAAGTCGAAAGTGATCATGAGGTATATCACCGATAATATTGTGTTGCTGATGTGCGATATTATTTCATATCGAACCCTTGTTGCATCAAAATTTATATATGATGTGAACAGTTGGATGACATTGAGTAAAGAGATGTAAACATATATATGTATATATATATAAATGGATGTTTGTATGTATGAAATAGCTTCACTCCAACACCATTCAACCAATCACTATGAAAATTGCATGTATATGTATTTTTTGTGGAGAAGGTTTTTGTGCTATCGTTTTTGTTGCAGCTCCCCACCAGGTGGCGCTACAGTATATCAACTTTTGCACCGTTCAATCAATCAAGTTGTCACCGTGGTCGCTAAAAATGATGTCAACTTGGCTCTATTAGCAACATTTCGCTGTACTTCCATTGAGAATCACCATTATAATGTAAGAAACTGCGTTGCTTGTAAATATTATAATTTTAACATAAATTAAATATAACAGAGAGCTATATTAAGGGGTATCGGAACGCTCTATACTGATAATGTTAAAAAGGGCTTTTTCAATGTACCTTTTTTAAAAACCTGTTGGAAATACAATCCCCAAACTTTTTTTGCACGTTAAGCATACATCTAATATTATACTAAAATGAGCTTTTTTTGAAATTTTTATTAGTTTTTCTTTAAAATTTTTTTATTTGATGTACAGTGAGAAAACAGTGTTTTTCGACAGAAAAAAAATTATAAAAAAAAATGTATACAAAATTTTGCTAAAAGCTCATTTCAGTATATACTAGAATATATAAAGAATGTGTCATGTAAGTTTTGTTGACATCAGATATATACTTTCTGAGAAAAGGTACATCGAACCTTCAAAAGTGACATTTTGAGAAAAACACATTTTTATAAATAAAGTTACCTTATCAAAACATTCCAGCTCCATATTCCAAATTTTCAGCATTTTTTAAATTGTCATCTTCTTGTTTCATTCTTTTAAGTCTTTTTACTTTTCTAGTCTCCTTAGTTTTCTGTAAATTGGCATATCTTACCCTTGTACTGCTCTCTTTGTCGAGATGTTCCATGCAGCATGTCGCATAATATCCTCGCTCTATGTTAAGTTTTTTAAAAATATCCAGCTTTGTTGCATTCTCTTTATTAAAGGATGCAATAGCATCATATGTACCAAAGGAAAGTGTTTCTATGTGCACAAATGTCTTTTTGGGGACACGAGACCAAATAACATTATTAATGCTTTCATTCGGATTCTGCGTGTTTCCGTGCAAGCACATTTTCAATAACTCTGGATCCGAAAGGTCCCTAAAAATAGGCCTAATGGCTTCAACAACAGCAACTGGAAGTTTATGTTTGTGGAGATAAAGTTTATTTTCCAATTGAGCCTTCTTACACTGACACCATGTGTCAAGACCTGATGGACAAAATCTATGCTGTGGATTTTTATCCGTAGATATTTTGTGAAGAAATATTGCTCATATAGCTTGTTTCATACACTTTACATTTGATAAATTTCTTCGAATGGCAAGACCATAATATGTTTGCAATTGATCAATAGTTGCTTCTGTTAATCTATTTTTGTCACATAATGCTTTGCCATCTGATAATTTTTGCCCCCTCATTTTTGCTTTGAAACGTCGGAGGCGAGATCCCATCCGTTTCATAATATGCCCTAAAGAATTTTTAAAAAATGACGTCAAACTTCAAGCTGACCCAAGAGGAAGTGCAATATTTACCTTTTTTCTGTCCATTTAAATCGGTGACTCGCGTTTAGACGATTTTTTAAAAACAAAATTTTAGCACTTTTAATTAAGCTAGAGATAAAAAAAATGAGGTATTTTTGGAAAGGTAATGAGCTGAAGAATTTAAAAATGCAATAACCTGAAATTCACCTTTTAAAAAAATTTTACCTTTCCAACTCCCCTTAACGTTATTACACATCCAGATTATTTACACTATCTTAAGCGTTCATTGTACAAAACTTGAAACAATGTTTTACTTTTTCTGAGCACAGATTAGCTTAGGAAGGTGTTTTCAAAAATCGTCCTATAAGAGAGTTACGCGGCGTTATAAATAAAAACAAATCCTTTTCTTTAGCTATTAGATCTTCAGACTTTAACAAATATGGTTATTTTCAGCAGAGATATACAAAAAGCGTTTTCTTGTTTAATTTGCAATTCATATAAAATTAACTCATTAAAATTTCTAAATCCTTCAATCTGTATTATTTAATTTTTCAGTTCACCCATGCGAAGAACGAGTATATACCAGCTAGTTTGATAAAAGGATACTAGCCGTTACCCTCCTGCTTCGCTGAATATTTCGTGATGTTGTATGGCATATATTCTTTTCTAGTTATTGATATCTATGTGCCAGTTTTAAACATTGATTGTATTTAAAGGCATTTTTATAGTCCCTACCTCTTAATTTAAAAGTTACTCATCCATCACCTGAAATCCATAAGCCATCGTGAACTACGTAAGAACAGTGTTACCATTGTGAAATGTTGTGTAAGAACTATACGAATAATTCAAGGACTGAATACTATCGTTAAGTGAAAGAATTGTTCATCTTAACTTGATCCATTATATCTCTATGTATTCGTGTAGTAGTGTATAGTCCTGTAACAAATGTCCACTATTAAACGTTAGTTCTAATCAAAACCTTGTCATCATTAAAATACCCCTATATATATAATAAAAATTAATGAAACAATAGCATTCACGAGAGCTTAATGAAATTAAATACATTAAGCCTTTTGAAAACAAAACATTTACTGTGCTTTTCGAAAATAATTTGACATTTTTTTTAGCACTGTCTTTTTTAACATAAATTGTCTTCAAATTTTTTGATGTCATCCATTTTTTTATTCATTAATCCATGGGAATATACCTGCGCATACTTTTCATTCATCTCTTTTCGATGCAGTGCTGCATTATTCCTTTAATTTTCTTTGTCGGCGTCAGAGATATTTTTTGAGCTTTGAACAAACCCCCAAATGTCTTTATCTGCTATAATTGTCGTAGTAGACGCATCATCATCTTCTGCAGCGAAATCTTCCAATGAAACATGGGACAGTCCAATAATACAGAAACTTTCTCAAACTTCAGCTGGTTTTTTGCGTATTTTGCTCTGTACCCAAAACTAAACATTTTCGTCTCAAGCTATTTTCGTTTCGTGTTAAAATAAATTGCATGAAAATACATAGTAGTTTGTCGAGACCATTATATTACTTTATGTTAACCGATATTTTGTCTTAAGAATTTTTGCATCAAACGTATTTCTCCTGTATATAAAGCGGAAGTACATGCATCTTTTACGCCCCCCTATGAATGGTTTTACCACAAAAAACCCTCCTTTAGCGAATCTCTATTCAACAAAAGAAACTTACTTGACCATATTTCTTGTCTGTAGATCTAATAGTTCAAAAAAGGAACTTTTGTCTGTACCATCCAGATAAAACCAACAGGGTGTCAATTTTCCCCAAACCTTCTCTTAGCAGATCGCAACTCAACAAAAATATTATGCTTGCCAAATTCCAAGTCTGTAGATCTAATATATAGTTCCGGAGATCTCTTGTTGAGTGAGAGTATCGCTTTTTCCCTATATATATATATATATATATATATATATATATATATATATATATATATATATATACAGAGAAAGAGAGAGAGATTGAAAGGGTAATTTAGCACATTATACTTCTGAATGATAAAAGTACAGTATTTTAAAATGTATCTATGTAAAATGTATTGGAACTATGTATCCCATCGGATACAAAAACCCGTAATGCGTAAAAAGCATTTATTTTTTATCATTTCTAGAAAATCACCTTGTTATATATACCTTGAAGTTTATCTCTCTTCCAAAGCAAAAATTTAAAAGACTGATTTCTCTAAAAGCAATTCTAATTCTAACTAAAAATGCGCAGAAGCCAATATAATATAGCTGCAAAGAAACTAGATTCGTAGTGTTGAGAAGGGGGTTAAAATTTCTATTCTAGAAAAAAAATTTCCTGTAGAGTAAATAACACTGCGAAATTCTCTATATAGCATGATCCGGCAAATAACAGAATGATATAACAATCGTACTAGTCTCATGATTAAAGTTCAACATAAAAATTTATGTACCTTTCGATTAGCTCTATCGGCATTTTTTCCGTTGTACAAAAATAAAACCCATTTTGAAATCCACTGGATTAGAAAGTCATAGATTTTCTTAGAATCTTATGAGTAAGTATTTATTGTCACACTATAAAGCAAAACGAATGACGAAGACTTCACCTGAACTAGCACCCCCCCCCCTTTTTTTTTTGAAGCTTCCACGCCATACTAACGGGAAGACATCGAATCTTGAAAGATTTAACGAGCATCGGCCCTTCAACATGGTGGGTATTCAGGGGAACTACGGTTCGAAATCATGATCAGTTCGTGACTATAACGATAAGGCTACCATGGTCACTTAAGAGTCTTTTGAATATCATATTTTAATCGCAGTCATAATGTTTGAGTATGGTTTCTTGAACTGGAAAAATAATAAAATCAAAACATATCTTTAAAAAAGATAACATTAATTATATTTGTGAAAAATTTAATCGCGTTTTTACTCCGTTATCATTATTTTAAATAAGTTTATTTGCAATACATTTAAATGTATTGCTTTAAATAAATATTTTTTTAAATAAAGTAGTATTGTTTCCTGTAAATCATTAATCGAAATTTTTCAGTCGTTATGTATGGATTTCTTATAATTATGATAAGTTAACCATCTGAACTAAAAAAGTTCATACTTTGCTCTTTTGAAATCAGTGATTTAATAAATTTATAAATAATAAACATCATTTATTTCGTCACGATTCGGATTTTTTCCCCTTCAAAACAATAATACTTTGCCTATTTTATGATTCCTTCTAAAATGATTAAATATTGATGCATTTAAATGAAAATGCTTTTTAAAAAGTTCATTGATCATTTAGAATCAGTGATTTAAAAAATAAAATGCCGAAAACTATTTTTTTTAAGAATTAAAAAAAAAAAAATTTTTTTTTGCAAAACAATGATAGTTTGCATATTTTATGATTTTTTCTAAAATGAATCAATATCGATGTCGGACATTTAAAAAAATCCACAATTTTACTTCAAAACTTAAAATAGTAGTGAAATTTCGTAATTTGAAAATGTTAAACGAGAAAGCTATGGCACGCACTCACATCGTACGCGTCACACCCACACAAAAGTGCTGGCGTCAGAAAGAAAGGAGGAAATTAACATGAGGATTAAGTTATACCCTCGGTAAAAGCCCGTGCAACGCCGGGCCATGCAGCTAGTCATGATAAGTATTCGACTACTTGCGAAAACTTATTTTTAAAAAAAATGGAGGTATGGGGATTTATTTGTTGTTGTTGTTTTTAGATCTTTTCTAGTACATTTTAAGAAAAATATGCTAAAATTAAGAAGAGAAAAATACATTATTATTACTAAAATTGGCAAAAATTTACAAAAAATAACATAAACGGGATCCATTCTGTACCAAACGTTTGTAAATTAATTTTCAATTCTGATGTGTTTCTATGTTATTCATTTTTGAAATGACCTTCAAGATAAGAGAAATTTTAATTTTTACAAAAACTAGAGCACTTTATCTTAGGTATCATATGAAATTGCTTAAAAAAACATTGAATATATTTACACAAGGGACTGTAAATTTTCTAATAAAACAGTGAATGATAAATCTGAAGGTTAAAACACTTCTATTATTATACAGAACATACACAAAAAAATTCAGTTAATTATTGTCAAAGCTTTTTCAGCAATCGCTCGCTCCGTTTGAGCATTTTCAAGAGAAAAAAACACATTTGAAGTAAAACGCATTTTAAAGTATGACATATCTTGCTTAAAGTAATGGCATCTGCTTTTATTAAAACACTTGCAGTTTTTGTTCCAGGGAAAGGAAAATAATAAACTTGGTATTTTTATAGAGCTAATAAGATGGCCTATAAAATAAAAACATAAAAAAAATTTGTCGATTTTTGGCAAAGCTCACACTTTTAGGGTAGTCGGATACATTAAAAGAGACGTTAATCGAACAAATTACGCACAAATCGTAGAGATAACATACACAACAAAAACACGAACGCTTTTCTGTGCCTTTTAAAGAAATTGAATATTTTTTTTTATCCAAAATAGTAACATTTAACTATTGACTTGAAAATATAAATAAGGTTATCACTTTCCACATTTTATTTTGTTCAGCGTATTTATCAAAAGGTAATTATGTCATTCTCTTATCCATCTGTTTATGTGGCTGTTTTCGTAAATGACAGCGGCGATCAATGCTCTTTCTAGTGATAAACACGGCGGCTTCAAAGGTCACATCTTTCCACATTTCAGTCGATTCTCGAGAAAACTTGATGAAAGAACGGGGGAGATATTTGAACGGAGTTTGAACTCTGTTCCGTTCTGGGAAGAAAACACTAAAAATTTAATCGATAAGCATCAAAGACATCGACGATAAAAACAGATGTCGCTGTGTGGGCGACTGACCTCCAGCAATCGAGTGGATTCCCAACTAACAAAATAAACAACTTTATTTTTTTTTTTTTTGTCTACCTTCACGGCGCCATTTTTACCTTTCTTCCCATACGAAATGTTTATTTCACCAATAAACTACTTTTTAGCGACTCTTAAAAATCATTAATTATAGATAAATTATCGAAAAGAATAGCTTAACCCAGTGCTTCTCAAACTTTCAATGTTTGCGACCCAATTTTTGATCAGAATTTTCTTTCTCCTCCCCTTTTTAATACAATAACTATGTATTGAAAGCAGTAATAATATACTTAGACGCGAAAGCTACAATACAACCTAAATTATAAGCAGTACAAATTTTCTAAATTTTATATTTGTTTCTTTTCTTAATAGATATTTTATAAGGAAGTTACCTTTAAGTATAATAGGATAAGTATTATGTTATTTTTCCATTCTTACTTTTGAATTGGAATAGATTGCAAAATAACTTTTAATTAAATTAAGTATTTATTTCCTTAATCATCTATTCCTACAAGCATAAATGTCAATAGAAAAATAATCTATAGTCTATCTTGCTCTCTATCTTATATCTATCACATCTGGCATTCTCGATGACTTCTATGCAACCGCATTCCTTTGAAAAAGTTTTGCTCTTCGAGATTAGTCCATGAAGTCACTAATAGTTATTAAAATTGTTCTTAATTTAGTATTGATAAATTAATTGTCACATACATTGTAAAGTACTGATACATGGATAAATATATAAGTAATGATAAACGTGTATTTTATTTTTAAAAAATGTCAGAATTTTTCCTTTTGCTTGCTTTTAGTAAATTAACAATTTTCTTAAAATCCTTTATTTTCGTCTTTTTGATATGTTCGTGCCCCCCACTTAAGGCGAAACTAAGTTTGAGAAACTCTGACTTATAACCCATGGTTCTTAAGCTTTCAATCGCCGCTGACCTCCTTTATGTATGAGTCTGACATCGCAGACCCCAAAAATTTGAACATCCCTCCCTGCTTCCTAACACATGGTTTAGTTATTCAAAAGTTCCTCAATAATCCTAAGACTGCCTCTGCTCTATTTATACAGATTTTTGCGAAAATCGGCCCCCGAGGAGGTTATGAGGCATTATCGTTAAAAAAATTCGGGTTACCAAATTTCAAGATCCCCATACTTGAAATTTGGTGAGCATTTTTCTTTTGTTGAATAGAGATCCACTAGAAATCGATCTTACGAAAATCCACTCCTATAGGGATTCGCAGGGAGTTACTAGAGCGTGTAGAAAAAAAAATTTATGTTTTCGAACGTTAGACCTACAGTAATAAAAGAAATAAACATCATTGACAAAGTCAACAGCTTCCCCCCTTCAAATTGATTTAAAAATTTCCTTTTTCCAATTCCTACTATTAGCTCACACTCTCTCTATATTTATGTATATATATATATATTTATCTTGTTCAAAATTTCAATCGTTAATAAAATTCTTTATATTCATCCAATCAAGTTCAAATAAATTTTTTTAAACTTGTAGTGGATGACACTTGATGTTAATATAATTTTATAGTTAATATAGTCATCTATTCAAAGTGAGAATTGACTTAAAAATTTTTATATTACCTGTTATATGTTCAAAAATCTATGATTAAGTTCTTAAAAATTATGCGCCATATATCATACATCTGAATGGAAAACTAAAAATTAAATAAAATTTATTCTTGTAATCTTAATTTTATCAACAAAATGGAAAAAAAAGTACAAATAAATTGTTAAATGGCTATTTTGAATTTGTAAGCGTAATGTCAATCCTATGGAAATTCTACTATCTTCTTAAAACCTAATTCATCGGTTTGAATTCAATAAAAAGAAGAAGAAAAATAGCGAAGATCATCGCCGAATCAAATTTTTCCTCCATTTCTGCAAATAATTTAACTTTCTTTTTGAATGATTCATTCGTAGGATTTTAAATATTAAACAAATATTTAGAAATTTTTTCAGAAATTAGAGAAAAAAATGCAGTTCCATAAAAACTTTCAATATATTTGTGTTTCAAATGCAATTTATTTGTATTCAAATCGAGATACAAATCTAGTTTTAAAGACGAATGTAGAATTTCCGAAGCATTTGGACGACACTCGTGAATCCAAAAGGGTTAGAAAACGGGAACTTTAGCAATGAGAAAAAAAGTATCCAGCAAAACAATGTGAAGAGAGAGAATGTGTTACTCGTATATGAATGTCGAAAATTACAAATCTGTATGAGGACTATTGACGACGAACTTCGTAATTTTAAACCATATACTTTTAAGCTTCCACAGATTTAACGTGCATCGGTCGCCTCTACACGGCGGGTCTTCAAGGGCACTAGGCTCGAAATTATAATGAACCCTCGAGTCCATGACCTTGATCACTAAGCTACCGGCCACAAAATTATACAAAGTAACCATAATTATAAACCCCAGAGTTGAATATATTTATATTAGTTTCAACCACATTTTTCTTACTCCAAAAACCAGAAGAATCCCATTAAAATTTAGAGAATATTCACACACTCTCTAATGTCTTTAATACTTACATTACAAAAAACAGATAAAATATTACAAAGAATAAAACATGACACGTAAGACAACATTAAAAATATAACCAAAGAAGTAAGTGGTGTTCAATTAGAATTTTAGGATAGCATTTGAGCATAAACTGAGCGAAATAAAAACTCAAAATTAAATAAAGTGAAAAAGCAACAGGGTGACTTGATTCGGATTTCACTTGTTGGAATGGACATATTTTATTTAATAACGCACAGATCAGAACTGAACTGTTCAAATTATAACAACGTGAGAGTTACACAAGACTCGGAACGTAATGAGATGATAAGTACGATGTAAACTATTGCATTTTTTAGCTTATCAGTCCCATTTATGAATAGTTTTCAGGATCAAATGAAATTAACAAGCAACAATCCTCTTTATTCGGTACCATGGTCTTGGGTGAAACCAAAAGTCGAACTCTAGACTTAACACGAACAATACTGATTTGGTAACTCGAGACGAGTACTATATAGATACTCCATAGTCTAAATTAGAATGACAAACACTAAAAAATTTTGCACAGAAAAGGAATTTTAGAATCCATAAGAGATTTAAAAAATATAATTATTGCAGTGCTTCTCAGATTTTCAATAATTTTGACTCAATTTTCAATAATAATTTTTCACCCTTCCCATACAATTACAAGGGGTGATGAAATGAAAAGGTACGAAACGACACGGTGAGTACAAATATAGACTTTATTCAAAATATACACCATAGGCCTGAGCACAACGATCCCACTGATGAACAAGCCGCAGGATTCCTTGTTCCCAGAATTCCTGTGGCTGTGACGAGACCCAGTCCTTCCCAGTGTCCTTGAGTACGTCGTCCGAGTTGAAGCGCTTTCCTTTCAGGTGTTTCTTCAGTGGACCAAACACATGGAAATCGCAGGGTGACATGTCCGGACTGTAGGACGGATGGTCCAACGTCTCCCATTGGAACTTGTCCAGTTCCATTTGTGTGACTCTGGAGACGTGTGGACGCGCGTTATCATGGAGCAGAACCACACCCTCCGTGAGCATCCCCGGTCTTTTGTTCTTGATGGACCTGCGTAGGCGTCGGAGTGTCTCACAGTACACATCGGAGTTAATGCTTTTTCTGTGCTCGCATCATTTGGACGCCGCTTTTTATAAGAGCCTTTGCTCTCTCCTGCGCATGCGGGCACCCGCGCATGATCCGATCCCAGTCAGAGTCTCCAATGGCATCCCGAGATGTCTCGCTACATTCTCCCTTGGCGGAATATGCAAATATTTAACTGTTTCATTTTTATGTCGTTTCGTACCTTTTCATTTGATCACCCCTTGTACAATGCAAAAATAATGTACTTTGAAGCTAAAACTGGAATACGAGACCTTAGTCATAAGCAGAACAAATTATCAAGATATGTATTAAATTTTGTATGTGTTACTTTTAAGTAATAGTTATTTTAAGTAACTTAATATAAGTAATATAGGATATGTATTATATTATTTTTCCTTTCTTATTTTTAAATTGAAACAGATTACAATAAACATGCAATATGTATTTTTAATTATGTTAGAATGTGTATTTTGTTTTGCTTGCTTTCAGTAAATTAGTAATATTTTAATATATTTTTTTCGACTTTTCCACAAGCTCGCGCCAACCAAGTAGGGTTATCACGCCACCCTAGGTAGAGGGTGGCGTGATCACCACCATCACAGTTTGGCCATCACAGGTGGCCCCATCACAGTTTGAGAGTCACTGGATTTCTGTATTTTAAAGATTTTTCGCACCATGTTTCGTAAAAATCTAAAAGAAATTACTACTAAATTTTGAAGGAAACGTTTTTTCGTCCAAATAGCAACTAGATTTTGAGGTATCTATATACGTTTGGAACCGTAATTTTGAAATTTGTTGTTTAGTGTCACCCGAATTAGAAAATACATATAAAAAATTGATATACGAATATTATTACAATAATAAATGATATAAAGCAATTTTTTTGGCAAAAAGTGGAGTCAGAATGACATGTTTTCAAAACGTTCTCTTTTTATGAAATTATAATAATATTTTGCCTATATATAACTAAGACTTCCGTACAGAGCCAGAACTGGAGTTTTTAAAATGTATAATTTAAAAGTATATTTATATTCGTATTTTAATATATCAGTAGAGAAATTTTAACAGAAAACACTGATACTATTTGAGCTAATAGAGTAACTCATAAAATAATACGCAGTTTTCAAAATCCTATTGCAGACTCTGTAGAGAAGTCTTAGTCAATTATAGACAAAATACAATTATTACTGAAACATTTTCCCTTAATAGCAAATGTTTTGACAATATGTAACTCTTTCTTCACATTTTTCGTCAAAAAATTTCATTTAAATAATTTTTTTCAATTTAATATGTTCTTAAAACACATTTTTATATGTATATTCTAATTCAGATGACATTAAATACCAAAAAAATGATTCAGTTAAGTGCTTTTTAACACCCTTTTATAAGCTTCACTTGTATGTAACGAAATTTTTTAACTCAATTTTTACCCACTTTAAAAGGTACGAAATTTTGCTAACTAGTCCAGGACCGATGACAAAACAATAACTTATAATTTTGTTCCAGTGTCCTGATCAGGATCATCAGGATTAATGATTTCCCATTTTCAGATTCCTTTCCAGATTTGGCGACTAAAAGATTGAGTTACAAGAGTTCGATTAACTATAAAAGGGCGTTTCTTAAATTTCATGTACTATAACTTATTATTTTTAAAAACCACGATTCTGACGTTGTCGGATATCTTAAGACAGTGGTCTTCAAGCTTTGTTCCGTGGCCGCGGTAGCCAAGTGGTCAAGGTATAAGATCATGGCTAGCTTGTCATGAATTCAAGCCCTAGTACCACTGAAGACCCGCTGTGTAGAGGAGCAATGCACGTTAAACCTGTCGAGAGCTTAAACGCCTTCCCGTTGGTGTGGTGTGGTAGTTAGGGGGTGCCAGCTCAGATGTCGTCCGCGTCACTTGACCATGGTTCGAAATTACGCGGTCCGTCGCCAAAAGGCCTCGTGTAGCTGAGCAGTGCGACGCGTTAATATTCATTCAAACTGTGTTCCACGGAACCCTGAGGTTCAAAGAATCATGCTCCGGTGTTCCACTAGTCCTAATAAAAAATTGAAAAGAAAATTATAAAAACGTATGGAAACTGGATTCACTTTCTCTATGAAATTTATATAATCACAAATATCTAAAACTCCTACCAGTCATTAAAACTGAAAATTTTATTTGTGCGTAACTTTATTCTGTAATACTTTTCAACTTGATCATAATATTTTGAAAGAATATTATAAAATATTTTTCTTTATATATACTAACTACTAGATTATGAATATTTTGTTGTTTATTTTCCTAGGTTCCACGAAATAATTTTATTTTGCAATATTAAACAGTTTTTGATGGAAAATACACCTTATGTAATTTGTGGGAAAAAACACCTCTAATGAAGGAAAAGGAAGAACTTTTCGACATATATATTGACAGGTGTGAAGGTAAAATCTAAATTAAAGAAAGAACAGCGACTAAATTTTAGATTGCAAATTCATCCAGAATGCACATCAATTCTCTCACAGTTATTAACATATTAATGCCACAGGACAACATATTTATGTGAAAAATATTTCTCTCAACGTGAGTGGGTACAAAAACAAAATACAAAAACAAATTAAATGCAGAATATGAAATGCGACCAGATAATTTCATCAGACCTAGACTTTGACAATTTGTGTAAAAAAATGCAAAGTACCCCACTTAAAGCTACACAATACCCTAAAAATTTCATAATTACTGGTTTTTTTTTTTTTTTTTTTGCATTTTCTTGTGGTTTATATGAGAAGCTTGCCACCAAATTTCAGATCTGTTAACAAATTAATTTTTTTTTTTAATTTGAAGTTTTATGAGCTAGGTTTTTTTGGTTTTGGTTGCATTTTAAAACACTTTTTCAATCTTAAATTTGATTAATTAATAATATTTTTGAGCACAATTAACTGTTGTAGTGTGAAATGTTAATTAATTCCAATTTTCATTACTAAAATAATTTCTGCTTGATTATATTTTGAGTTTCTTAAATTCTCTTCAAGGTCAATTTTTGCTTTAAAAAATAGTTTATATAACTTAAATGCTTTATCATTAATTTTTTTCCCGGTAAGAAATGACATGGCCGAAACGTTCTCAGGTTGCTATTAGAAAAAATATTTGGAAGATATGAAATACTATTGAAAATGATGTGTCTAAAAGTCAGTCCGCAGCTGATACAGCAATTAGACTTCTGAATACAAGTATTCTGAATTCAAGGATTGCAGATAAAACTGAATATTTCCTTGATGTATATACCATACTACATTATACTAAACACTTTGTAGTACTATATTTTAATTTTTTAAAGTCGTACATCCTACAACAAAAGCTAAAACTTCCTAAACTGCCCAATTTAAAATTGAAAAAAAATTAATTTTATGAACAAACTTGGCAATTTTTAGCTTAAGTTAGTATCATTATTAATTTGTACATTAAAAAGGGTCTCAAGGGTGTTAATTTTGCCTCGAGGGGTGAAAATATAAAAAAAATTTAAACTGGTATACTTCTCTTAAGTTTAAATTAAATAATTCGAATCTTTCACACATTATTTGCAAAGGTTTCAAAAAAGTACAAGATGTTTGAAATATAATCATAATTTAAAAAATTATGAGCATATGAAAATAAGAAACATTTCTGTTACAAATATCGATTAAATTTTACGTTGCACGTGATGTTTTCTAAAATAGTAGCCTTGGATGTATAAAACTTTATAGAATTATAAAATTTATCCTACTCTTTAAACCCTAGTAATTTAAGAATAATATATCTTTGGTATTTCAAAATATTTGAAAAATATTGAATTTTTTTAAAAAAAATTTTAAAAAAATTATTTTTATTTTTAAAAAAAAATTATTTATTATTCTATTTATTTGAAAATACTACGGTGTAATAAGGATACATTTAACTTTATAAATCAACTTATTGATACTAATTAAAGCTACTACTTTAGAAAATAGCATGCGCTACGTAAAACTTATATAATTAATATTTCTTATTTTCATATGCTTATAATTTTTAAAACTATGATTATATTTTAAATATTTTACCCTTTTCTGAAGTCTTATTCCTTTATAAATAATGTGTAAGAGATTCGAATTATTTAATTTTAATTTCAAAGATTTATATGTATTTTAATATTGTTTATATTTTCAGCCCTCCTAGAGAGAGTTAACACCCCTGAACATCTTAATGTTTAGTGTTTCAGATCTATGTAAAAATATTAGGTTAAGATTAATTTGAATAAACTGTCGTCGTAACAAAGGTTATCAATATTATGCTCAAATATATTTTGAATTAAAAAAATTATTTTCAGTCATATTTAATTAAAATAATATTTTAATGTAGAAATATATTTGAAAATAAAAATTTAAAAATTAGAGCTTTACGGACATTATAAGTTTTTGTTTTATGCCTTTGTAAACTTTAAATGCGTTTTTTCTCAGACTTTCAATTTAGAAGGTATAAGTGTTTTCTAATCCCTAAGGCTTTTTTTCTGTTCCTCATAGAGCCTTGAAATTTTTTGTATATACTCCCAAACTTATGTTCTGTAAAAGTTAGTATCGATTTAGGGCTGTGAATTCTCTAGTTATTTTTTAAGAAATGCTAAAGGTACAATTTTTAAAATTTTCATATTTTTTCAAGGTTTTTCTAGAAAAATAATTATTAAAAATCAACAGGGGAATAGATTTTCAAATCCATTCTAACTTTTGTTCGCAATAATCTAAGAAATATAAATAACTTAAAATGACTGAAATATTTTAAAAAATGAGCATTTTATAAAAATTTGAGAAAACATACAAAATGTAAGACAATGACTGGTTGAACTAACTTTTTACTTTCAGAATCAACTTTATAATATAATCTGAATATAAAATATAAATTATTTTTACTGTTACTGTCTCCAAAATTTTTTTGAAAAAGGGTACTGCGTAGTCTTAATGAGTAAATTATATTAAGTTAAAATAATTTTAGTTGCAAATGCATTACTTTTTTTTGTCTTTACATAAATTACCAAAAACACACATATGTTGATTTACTTAAATATTATTTCGAGATATATTCTTTTAAGCGTAGGAAAAGGGTTCCCCTAATACGCCTTTATAGATCCAAGTATTTCATGAGTCGAAAAAGTTTGAAGACCACTGCCTCATTCAATAGATATAGCAACTATTATAGAATTTTGGAACTATTCAATTTGAAACACCCTTGTAAAGGAAACGTTCTGAGCCACGTGAGGAATTTTTGATATATTACGTAATTTCACACAGATTTTAAAAAATTTATTTGTTAACTAAAAATTTCTTTGTGAGTTTTTAAAGGACTTAAATAAACGTCATATTAAAAACATTAAGTATTTTATCAAATTTTCAGCGAATAATTTGACATTTCAGGACAGTTAAATATCTCAACATAAGTTTTTTCATACCAAAGGATTTCGTTCTTACTCGGGTCTCTGAAATTTCTTTATTTCCATTTCTCAAGTGAAACCCTTGTCAGACACTTTTATAAAATGTGCAATTAACAGCTATGACCTTCAGTTTTTAACCTTGACATTAATGAATGTGAACATTAGTAAGTTTATTTTTTAACCTTCTTTTCTCGAGTTAATAATTTAATTCTTAATAAAAACGCAATTAAATGTTTTTGTAAAAAAAAAAAAGGAAAAAAGAAAAGAAAAAGAAAATTTTAAAGATCTTAAATGTCACGATATCGAGTTAAATGCAATCAAGTACCAAATTCAGTAATTCTAGATATTTTATGATGTAAATTATATTTTCCTATAAATAAATTTAAATATTTATTAGAGAAAAATAATCAACTCATGTGAACTTTGGAAATAGATTTTAGTCAGTAGTAACGCAGAATACTAAAGAATGGAACGGATATCCTTGTGCCACGAACCATTGTTAGAGACCATAATGATGTCTACTTTTCGGGATGTTACAGCTCGACTATGACTCAGCATTTGACAAAGACAACCGGTCAGGTGGTCATCTGATCCTAAAATGGAGCTTGACTCCTTACTGAATATTACTGAAAGTCATTCCGCTGTTCCCCAATTTGCTCTTTGTCACCGCTGGTGTTTCGAATGTTTCTTAGATGTTGTCACTGTGTGCGTGTGCGTGGTGTTTCTTGGAGACGTCAATGCTTTGGTTTTCAAAGAACTTATAAAAGTCACTGATGGCTCAGTGGTAGTGTGACCGTCTCGTAAGCCTACGGTTGCGGGTTCGATCCGGGCTGGACTTAATAGATTTTCTGAATTCGGAAAACGTAGGCATGCATATCATATGATTATGTGGCATGTGTTAAAGGTTTATTGAGTATAGATTTGGTTCTGGTACTCTCGGTAAAACTTAACCAAGGCAATGTTTAGCATTCGTCGAGAGCTTTAGTTAAATAGTCGTGTAAGGGATCGATGCACGTTAAATTTGAAGACAGCTCAAACGACCTCCCACTGGTGTGGTAGTTAGGAGAGAGGGTGCCAGCTCAGGTGTCATCTTCGTCACTTGACCATGGTTCAAAATTACGAGGTCTGTTGCCAAAAGCCCTCGTGTAGCTCAATAGTACGACGTTAATATTCACTCAATCAATCTCTCGCCCGCTCTATTGTTGGGTTTTTCGTTCATCCTTGAGTTATGCCTGTGGGCATGTGGGTTACATAACAACCCTAAATCTTGTACACGGATAGCCTTGAAGATAAACGGCGAAATTGTGGGATATTACATGCTGACGAGTACCTGCATGATAATTGGTCGAGCGGCAAGGGGGCAGTGCGCTTGCTGTTCCTAAAATTCTTATTTTTAGCGATTGGAGAGCGGATAAACTGTTTTCCGATTGTTTTTGGTTGATGAGGATAATAGCTCTAATTATCAGCCCAGAAAGTACTAAAAGATCTTATAAGTTAAGAGGGGGAGAGATGTCCAGAATAGAATAAGAAAGAAACATGAGTTGCAAAAAAAATTTTAAAAAGATAAACTTAATGTAATTTAGTTACAATAATTTAAGTTAGAGTTGAGGAAATGAGGAAGATTGTACGAACGTTGGACGATTGTAGGACGTTTCCGTTTATAATCATCTAAGGTGATCAAATTAAATTTGTCAGTATAATTTAATCCATCCTAAACGGTGCTCAATATTCATAAATGCCGATTCAAGATTGCATCACCTCTGCTGGGTGTGCGCATGTGCGATTATACGAAAGTAATTTACATACGAGCTTGAATTTTTGCAATTTAAGTTTCAAGATCAAGGACTCTATTTCTTTGAAATGTGCTATTCCATTGATTATTTTTTGAAGTATGTTACCTTCATTGACTATGGGTGTGTTTAAAATTTAAAATAAATAAAACGGAAATACATTATTTCATAGAAATTTAAGTTTATGTTATTTATAACTATGAGTATAAATATAAATCTCATTTCACTATACTGTGATGAAAGAAAATTTTATTTTGCCTTAATTTTGTTTGGAAATGTATGATAATAATGCCATGAAATAATTTTATTCTTATTTTGAAAAATTCTTCATGGAATAAAATCCTACTTATTGAAAAGTTTTAGCAGTTA
Source organism: Trichonephila clavata (assembly GCA_019973975.1). Lineage (NCBI taxonomy): Eukaryota > Metazoa > Arthropoda > Arachnida > Araneae > Nephilidae > Trichonephila > Trichonephila clavata. Next base: position 9,597 of record BMAO01008758.1, on the reverse strand, counting down.
TTAGGTACTCTCTGCAGTAAGATAAAGACTTAGAAGAAAAAGACATACCTTTTATCTATACCAAAGAATTACGAATTTTAAAGCAATTTTTTTAGATCATAATTCTTATTAAAATAATTTTCTCTTTTTTCAGAATAAGTTTTCTTGCAGTTTAAAGTAAACAAATAATTGCAAAAAAAAAGTATTTCTTTGAATAATAAAATTATGCCTTTGATATTTTTTCAATACATTATTCATAAATATACACATTTGAAGTTCAGAAAATTACATTAATTTAACTTATTGTTTACTTTTTTGCCTATGTGTGAGTGCATATATCTGGAAAATGAGATAAAATGTAAAAAGGAATTCAAAATTAAGTTCTTTTTTTATATGTTAGAATAACTAAAATATTTCTCTTCATACTTTCATGGGGTTTTCGAAAAAATCTTAACTTTCTGATACTTTTGTTCCACATTTAAAAACAGTAGTCTGTGTCTTAAAATTTTAACTAAAAATTTTTGCTTGTTTCATGTACAAATTTAAAAAAATCAAAGCTTGAAAAGGAAAAGAAAAAACATACAAAAGAAAAACTAAAATTCATTTATTTTGAATTAGAGAATCTATTGATGCAAAGAAAAGAAAAACGTTGAAGTATTTAATACGAGAAATGTTTATGATAAACTAATTAAAATGTTGCATAATAAGAAAAATTATTACCGAAATTCATCTAAAAACTCAAAAATAAAGTGTTAAGCGGTCAACCTAATTCCTGAATTTATTTAATTACATACGACATAAAAAGATTTATCACGCATTTAAAAGAAAAAATACAAAACCCAAATTCAGACAAAATTTTCCAACCAGTTACAGGATTTTTAATTCAAATTATTTTCGTATAATTTGATGAAAATTCAGTGAAGAGCAATTAATCAAACAAACATTTAATTCCTTAAAATTAACCCCTTAAAATGTACGCTCGAGTTCATTCAGGAGCTCTAAACAGGCTGAATTGTGCATACTCGAAATAATTCAAGCGAGTTCGTGTTTTGTGCAGATGTAATTTTTGCATTCGAATATAAAAGAGCGCCGTCTGTATTCTAGAGATTGAATGCAATCTACCGGCGTGATTTCAAACATTTAGAAATAAAGTTTCTAGCATATTTAAGTAAATATTATTGAAAAAAATATTCTTTAATTTGTCAGACATCAGCATTTGGAACGCATATGTTTTGTGTACTTACAATGGAGATGAAAAAAAAAGACTCCAAAACTGGTATAGAGAAACAAACATAAATAAATTATAGTTTAAAAAAACTAAAAAATAATCTTTTATAGTTAATGGAACTAAGTTGTAAATTAATCTTTTAATCGCCAAATCTGGAAATGAGATCTGGAATTAGTCGCCAGATGCGGGATGGAATCTGAAAATGGGAAATCGTTAGTCCTGATAATCTTGATCAGGACATGGAACAACATTATGAAATTATTGTATTGTCATCGGCCCTGGACAAATGAGCAAAATTTCCAGTTAATCTGACCTTTTAAAGCGGGTAAAAATTTAGTTCAAAGATTCCGTTACATACAAGTGAAGCTTACAGAAGGGTGTTTAAAATTGGATGGACCAAAATCTTCATTAAATCTAGGACGAGTAACGGAACATATTTTCCCAGTTTTGTTTCCCCAACATAAAAAAAAAAGAAGAAGCTCCTGTAAGGCAGTGCCACTCACCCTTTTTATCGCTGCGGACAGGTCAACGTTTGATAATTTTATTGTGGTCCTCTTAGGGGAGGTGATGTTGATTGCTTATATTTTTAGATTGTTTGTATTTCATAATTTTAATTTAATTGTATTTAAACGTGCCTTCAGAATAAAATTACAGCAAAAAATGAATATAAAGTGATTTAACATGGAATATAAAGTGATTTCCATAAAAAGTCGCGCAAACCCGGAGGAAATACACCACCACAAATAAATTAGAAATAATTTAATGCTCCTTTTGCGGCCCGGTACTATTTGATCCACGGACCGGTACTGGTCCGTGGCCTGGGGTTCAAGACCACTGCTGTAAGGTATAGTGCTGTGTGATGTGTTAAAAGAGATAGCAAATTAAAAAAGAAAAGAAAAGAGAGTCGTTTCATGTGTAATAATTGCAAATGTGCTGCTCCTTGCTTCAAAATATATGACACAAAAGGAAATTTCGAATAATTTACAAATAAATATTTTTATTGGTGAAAATATGGTTTTTTTTCGAAGCGACTATTCGAAAAGAAAGATAATAAAAGTCTATGTACGTGCAATATATTCGGTTCATCAGAGATTGGATTCAAATCCAAAATTAAAATTAAAATTTTGTATTTAAAAAAAAAAAACATAGTTTTAAAATGAGTTTACTTAAATAAGGAAGATTTGATTTGGGGGGGACGGTTTTTTTCAAAAAATGCATGCGTTAAGGGGTTAAATCATACTTTTGTAAAAACAATAATCAACGAAATCACTACTCCATATGTTCAACGTGAAATATGAGAGAAGTAGAACGTGGAGAGTAAGCTGATTAAATAGGTTAGGAAGTTGTAAGCGTTACTCGATGAATAAATACTGACTTCTTTTAAAGCGTTTTTTATTTCTATAAAAAATGCTTTGTTTGCAACGGATTTTGGTGAAGGGAAAAAAGAATTTACGAAACATTGATCATTCTTTAATCTTTGAACTAATGTATTATTTCAATTAACATGAAATTAACCCCAAACACTACCAAAATTAAGGTCAAATATTTTAAAATATGCCTTGACGGTTTTATTCCATAAATTACTTTACTCATAGAGAGAACAAATACATTCTTAGGTTTTATTAAAAGAACAATTTCAAAAAATAAATTTGTCTCTAAACTTGTTTATAAACATAGTCCTAAATGTAAAAATTTTTAAATTATGTAAAATAATACTAAACAGAAATCATAAAAGAGTTTTTAAAATAATAGTGCTGCTACTTTTTTACCCCTTGTCCTCATTTCCTTTTAATATAGTTTCTTTCTCAAAAACTTGTGAATAAAAAGTGCCAAGTAATTCCAATGTTACAACTCAACTCGAATGTACTTGGAAAATATTTACACCTTTATCAATGAAAAATATATATATAAAAAAAAAGCATCTAAACTTTCTGCGTCGTAAATGAGATTTTTTTAAAGCTGTTCTTTAAAAAAAATGGAGTGACGCTGAGTTTACGTAAGTGTCGGATATATTCTATTTTTGACTTTTTAATCTTTTTTACTTTAAGTTAGGAAGTAAATCTGTCTGGCAGTATTTTTTAAGAATTACAAATTTACTCGGTAAAAGTTATTAAATTTTTCTTTATTTCTTAGAATATTTTAAAACCTTTTTTTAAGTAAAATTTTCATCGTTGTCATCTCTTATATGTTTACAATTACAAAATGTTAAGCTTTAGATTTTTTTGGCAAATATATTCACCATCCTAATTTAAGTACATTAGAAATTCGCTGAAAATCTCAAATGTATGTGAGGTTAATAGTTTAAGATTTACATCATTTAGGTTTGAAAAGATAGTTTCAAGTAAGATAAAATGTAAAGAACATTTTGTTTCATTTAGAATATAATTTTTTAACATTGCAAAGACTTTCATTTTATTTCCATTCTAATGTTTTCTACCTTGCAACTTTCAATTATTATAAGTTTTATCAAATTTCTTTGTGAGAAATTTGTTTAAACGTTTAGAAACGAACGAAAACTTCTTTCGTTGAAACCGTTGGTTCCCAAACTTACTGTGCCTATGGACTCTTGTTTATATCAAAAACTTGAACACGAGCCCGCACAAGTGAAATATCTTTTTCTTAACGCATAATAGAAGAATTATAAATTTACTTTGGTGTCATGAATGTATCAAATGTTGACGTAGAAATAAAGAATAAATAAAACATTGTAATACCTGAAATAGTATTTATTTAAATTATAAATTTGTGTATTCAAATATGGAAATACATATCTTTTATTGAGATGGGTGAAGAAATGAGATGGTTATATTCGTATAACACAAAGAATGATACTGTTTTCTGTTCAAAACGAAGAAAAATTTGTCGCACTTTCTTCCTGTACCGGAATCATACACAATACAAAACTAAACTGTTGATTAGGTTACTACTCTTTTATACTGCTATATTTTAGGTAAGTTATTACATGCAGTAGCGAAATTCCGTTCCTATTTAAACCTACATAAAAACGATTGCACCCGCGATCTGCCCAACATTCACCGCGCGACGCTCGTTGTTACTTATACTTATCTAAACATTTTTATTATAAAATTTTTAATTTTTCCTCTAAATTTTTCAGATCACAGAAATCATTACTAATTTATTTCAATTTTCATATTAATGGAACTGTGTTACAAGTATTTTACTTAATATTAATCCTTTCGAGATTCCCTAACATTGACCAAGCACCCCAAGTAATTCTAATTTTTCCCGGACCATTCCCTCAGCAGCTAAAGGACCCCTAGGTATCCGTTGAAATTCCTTTGCGAATCTTTAATTTAAATAATTATATATAGCACTGAAAATTAGTTCTTTAATAACATCCAAATGCACACACAGATTACCTATCTACTAATTTATTTTTCTAAAAAGCATATATACCGACCAACCAAAACGCTGGTACAACATCCTAATATCGTGTAAGGCTCTCAAGTGCTACAACACGACGTGGTACGTACTCGACTAATATCTGATAGTATTTTAGAGGCAATTTACACAAAAAATCCTGAAGGGAAATGTACAAGGGACTGCAAGCAGTGATGGAGATCTCTTCTGAATATCACGTTGGAAGGCATGCCAGTTTTGTTTAATAATTTACATGTCTGGGGATTTAGGTCACGAAAGGAAGTATCTAACGTTAGAAGAGTGTTCCAGAAACCACTCGTGAGTAATTCTCGGCGTCTCATTTTCCAACTGAAATTGTCCAAATCCTTCGGAAGGCGCAATAAACAGACATAAATGGGTGTGGGTGATCGGACGTAATGCATACTTACCTGTTACTTGTCGAAATCGTCTCTAGTCGTATCAAGTCCCCCATTATCACGACAACTAAACACTCCCCAGACCTTCATAGAGAGGTTATCTCCATAGCTGTACACGTCTCTTCATCGGATGCAACAGGAAGAGATATTTGTACCGCCTTGGCCTGACAAATCTCCAAACGTCCGTATTTATGATGGTTTGTGGTACAGATCACACGCTGACACTTGTTGATATTTTATCATGGAAATTCACAGAAATTCGAAAAAGTGTTTCACGTCTATCTCATTTGAGGATTCTCATCAATCGTCCACGACCAGGTTCTTTCAAGGTCTTTTCCAGATATGCCAGTGTTCGAGATTTGATGTTTTACCGCATACCCAATATTTACGGTGTATTTATGAAATGGCCGTAAGTGAAAATTCAAATTTTCTCGCTACCTCTGAAATGCTGTGTCCTATTTCTCATGTGTCGATTAGAACGTCACGTTAAAAATCACTTAAATCTTGATAATCTGTCATTGTAGCGGCAGGAACCCATCTAATATTTTGGCCAGACTTAATTTTACTATAATAAATTAATTTTTTATTAAATTCTTAAATGCATTTGAGCATATTAATCGCAAATACAGCTTGAAACCAGTTACTGAAGAGAAATTTATTAGTGGTTGCTTAATTAAAGCGGTGAAAGTACTGTTATGGGTAGTAAAAATAGGTAGATTTTTTGCACTCACCCAATAGAAGGCATTACTGTAGCGTTTCTCAAACTGTGGGGCGTGAGCATATTGAAAAGTCGAAAACAAAAGATTATTTTAAAAAAATTATTAATTTACTTAAAGTAAACGAACAAAATACATTCTGACATCATAAAAATTAAATACACATTTACACTGATATATTACACTTATAAAAATGTATCAGTGTGGTGTACACAATGTATTTTATAATTAATTTGACTATACTAAGTTAAGAACGAGTTTAATAATTATTAATAACTCCATGGAATTGCCATATGTAAAATTATATACAAAAATTAACATTTACCTTGATAATTTGTAAGGTTCATAATTTATTTATAAATTGTATTTTTTATTTACGACAATATTTTCTTAAGAGTTACGTGGTATGCTTCCCAATGCCAACCGTTTTACGCGTAGGCCAGCGTATGTGATGTATTGGGGAAGGGGGATAAAGAAGCAAATAATCTGCAATAAGTAAATCTATCGCAAACATTGTCAAGGTCCTTTTTTGCATTCCAAAACCTTCTGAATACAGATCGTACATCGGAAAGACGTATATATACGTCAGACTAAAATAACACTTTGGCTAAATGAGATGTTTATATACCCCGGTGGCACTTAAGAGTTTAAAGTCGTATCGTAGTCTGAGCATCTAAGTTTAGTGTTATTGAATTCAATACATCGTTATTGTGTATAAGGGGGGTGCGATGAAAATTATGATTGAATATTGGGTCACAAATATTGAAACTTTGAGAAACACTTCATTACTGTAAAAAATAATTTGTTTCTTTTTATTGGCCATTGCTGCGAAGTAGGGCTAATGGTCACCGTTGTTATCTTGCTGCTAAGGTGCAGCGCTGTTGAGGTCGCTATTAAGGCCGGATCACTCCTGTGACAGGCTGCGTTGGGATGGCATTGGAATGCTCGTAGGTCACTATAGGTTTGAGAGTCCAAGCAAATCTGGAAGTCAATCAGAGAGAGAGAGTCGGAGACTTCTGTGATGTCGTAAAGAGTAGAAGCGTCTCTCTAACGTTTGTGAAGCTTTGTAGTGTATCGAAAGTCCCCTTTTGGCGTACCTTTAAAAATTGATTACATCGTACCCTTCCAAGCCTCACGTGATGCAGAATCACTTATGTTTGGACGTGACCGGTATTACTATTCGTCTATTGGTCCTAGTCACCCCTCACGCGGTGGACTTTGAAGCTGGAGATTGGCGTCGGAAATGCGCCTCTCACATCTCTGTCGGTTGCATAAAGGGAGGTCAAAGGTTGACTTGCCATAAAACATAAGCGTCGTAGTGTCTGGTCTTGGATATATTGAGACGTCGTTATTTCCATAACAGGAGATGGGTCCGTTGGTGGAGACCGCAGCACCATCAAGAGGGGGTTTGCATGAGCCACTCTTTAAGATATACATATATAAGTTTTGGAAAGTTAAACTTAAATTTTAAGTAAGTAATAAATAAAAATATAGAGGGAAAATCTTAATAATGTGTACAAATTATAGAGTGAGAGTTGGGCTATTCGCAAGTCCAAGTTTTAGTCAGAGAATAATCAAATTTGGTAAGATGATGTCTCCTCTCTGCATCAGCGTTTTTTATTGGAATGATTTAGGGGCCAACAGGGAAAAGGAAGAAGATGTTTTGATGATGCTAAAATACAGATTTAATTGCTTAGAAAATACGACTGATATTCATTCCATGCAGGCACTAAGCCTGCATGAAATGAATATAATTGGAATGTATATAATTGTTATAGGATAGATAGATATAATTGTTAAGTGCCTTCGTTGGATACTTTTTTAAAAAAAGTATTTGCATAATTTTGTAAAGCAATCATCTTGATTTCTTAAAACATATAGTGTATTATATGTTGGCAGTATTTAATTCATAAGCGTTCTGCTATTTAAAAGCTTTAATAAAAAAAATTAAGAAATTAAAAGAAACAAAAACTTGTTTAAAACAACTTTTTTATAGCGCAAATGCTCCTAAATTAGATTAAAATATCTTCTTATTCATTTCGATGTACATTTATTATACAAAATATATATAAACAGAGTTTTCTGTTGTTTTCTAATAATAATACTAATTTATTTTGGGGTATACTTGCAAGCTATTTATTTTTTATACGAACTGAAATTTTTTCCCTCTATAGATTAGATTTACTTAAATGCCATTCATTAAAACAAAACTGAAGCATAAGAAACTTAAATATAAAATGTGCCGAATGATTTGAAAATTCATTTCGACCTTCTTTATAAATGTAGTTAAAAACAATATACAAATAAATTTAAACAATTTTAAAATAAATATGCTTTTCTTCATTAGCGATATTGTGGAGAAAAATTAAAGTTTCTACTAACTCAGCTCTCTTTTTTTTAAACCTAATTTAACGTAAATTTGCTAGGAATTCAGACTTTTCGTTTTAGAAACTTCATTAATTAATAGTATTAATTATTAATATTTCTAAATTGCAGCGATTTGAATGGAAATAATTTGATATATATCCTTAACAAACGTTATTCTCCAGAGATTTCTCTTTACTTTATTCAGTATATAAATAGCCTTTTTAAAACAGTCAGATTTAAATTGAACATATATCTGGGTAAGAGTTTTTTCCCTGTCTAATATATTTTATCGGTTTAATGAATCTTTCTAAAAATAGTTCCAAATAGGAAGTCCACACGGCTTAGCGTATATATCTGGAGCTGTTTACAATTATTAATTGGTATTTTTTCTAATTCAAAATGTTTGAATGTATAATTAAAGAAATTTTTCAAAATTTGGAAGATAATTAAGAAACAATAGACGGATTTTTTTTTGCATAAAATATCTCTTGTTGGAAGAATATCTCTAGAGGATTTCCAAATAACTCTGTTTGAAAAGTGAAGCATTTAAAGCAAATAAAGCTGAAATTTATTTACTTTCGAATTATTTATTTAAATCCTATTTAATATCTTTAAACCACGTCTTTGAGCCTGATATATTATTTTAATGTAATTTAAAGAAATTCAAATATAGGAAATATTTTAAGATTTTTACGGATTAAAATTTTATAAAATAACACTCTATCAAAAATCGTCGAAAAATTTAATTATTGGAAAATATGTTTGGTTTTTTTACTTAGTTAAATCTAAATTCAATTATAAAATAAAAATTAGTAATAAAATGCGAAGAATTACCTTGTGTATATAATCTTTTGCAAATGGATATGTTTACGTTTGAAAATTGTAATTTATTACGAATACTAATTAAATATCCAAAAGAAAAAGAAAAACATTTAATACTTCAGGTCGGCTTCAATTAGGAGATGAGAACGTGCTTCTTAACGATTCCTCTATAAAGCAACTCGCAGAACTACTTGTGATGGGCGAATTACGATCAAGTAAAAAAACATTTTAGATGGAAAAAATCACTCAGACTTTAACTTCCTCATCAAGCCAACGGGAGAACTCTGACAGATTTAAAGTGTGTGCATAAGCTACGCTACATGACAGGTTTTCGATGATATCAGGACTCGAGCTTAAGACACACAAACCACGAGTTCGTGACCATGACCACTAGTAGGGATTGCAATACCGGTATTTTGAGCTATTTGTATAATTTTGTAATACCGGTATTCACAAGTAGCAAAATAGTATTTTACGTTTTTGTTTTTATGTCTCCGTAACGGGCGAAATTAACTTAACTGTGAATATAAAGTTGCATCGTACAATCAAGAAAAGTCATAAAGGACCAAAACTATCCTATTACAGCTCAGAGCGATACTGCACATGCGCAGGTTTCGTAATCTTTTTTTCGTATATGAGAAAACAAGGTTGTAGTTGTGAAGAAAGTGCGTAATATTTCGATATTTTT
>BMAO01008757.1:0-54765 GCA_019973975.1 Trichonephila clavata | reverse complement strand
TATATATATTATATATATAATAAAAATATATTATTTATATATATATATATACTCATGTTTTCTTCACTTTTTAAATCTATCACTTTTATATCCGGCATTTAACTCGCACCCCTAAGAGTTTCAGCCTTATTTTCTGTGTTAAAAGTGCACGTATACGCCAAATTATACGGTATATTTTTTTTTGCAGAAATATAGTTTCAAATACATTTAAAGCGAAAACGCTTAAGAAGAAATATCGGTTAACACGAATTAATTCGAAAGTCCCGACAAACTACTACGTATTTTATTGCCCTTTTCTCTTAACACGAAACTAAAATCGCTTAACGCGAAAATATTTTTTATCTGGGAATGAACAAAATGCAGAAAAATGCATTCATAAGGGTGTAAAATGAAAAAGAGGTTGCTTCACATGTTTCGTAGAAATGAGGCTAACGTGACTTTGAAATACAGTCGAAATAGCCAACCTGAGACGCAAGCTAATTTTGTTTATCTAAGCTACTTTCACCCTCTCTCTCTCTCTCTCTCCATCCCTACAAACGCCTCACAAAAACATCTCATCTCTCATCAGTTGGCTTTGGAATTCAGTGACGAGTACATTGCTGTAAAAATCGAGTAAAAATCAGTTATTTCGGTTTGCATTTTTTAATAATTTTTTACGAGGACCATGGCAAAGAGTTCAGAGGGAAGTGAACTATTATTTCACTTAAAATGAAGATTGAGCTTCTTAAGACTATTCATCAAAAACAGTAGGCAAAACGGAAATCTGTAAAGATTTTGGTACTGCTAAATTTTGTATTGAAATTCATCAGGTTGTAAATGTTTTTGCTTCATTGATTTTTATTACACTCATGTCCATAAATTAAGCATAATTCAGAATCACACAGAAATTGAAGTCTAAAATAAAAATTTCACCTGTAGAATTATCACACACATCTTGAAGAAGAATATGCAAATTACAGGAAACCACCAGATGGCGCGGATAATACGTCACAATGACGAGAGTGTAAGAGAGGGGTATATAAGGAATGGTGGCAAAGAAGTAAAATTGTTCACAAGCGCTTTAAAAGACTTTCAGTGCAATAACCGCATAGTTATGGCACAAAGGAAGCATTTGGATGATTTTTACGTGGTAGAATTATCCGACGACTGGAATGTGGACGTACCCAGCAGGAAGTATCCGAGGAACTTGGAATCGCCCAGAGTGTCATCTCCAGGCTTTGGCAACGATTCCAAGATGATGGTAATGTGAGTAGATGTTGCAGCACATGTCACCCATAAGTTACAACGCCGAATGAGGACAGGTATTTGGCAGTTACTGCCAAAAGAAACAGACGGAGCACAGCATCAGACCTGTCTCGTCAGCTCTCTTCAGCTACCGGTACGACAGTTTCAAGGCAGACCGTGTACAGACGCTTACGGCAGATTGGTCTATATGCTCGTAGGCCTTTCAGATGTGTTCCCCTTACCGCAACTCACTGTCGCCTGCGATTAACCTGGAGTAGAGAGCATGCATTGTGGACACCGCAACAGTGGTCTTGTGTGATGTTTTCCGACGAGTCCAGGATTAGTTTGCAGTCTGATTCTCGCCGGACTTTCATATGGAGAGCGCCAGGTACCCGTTACCACCAAGAGAACACCATTGAACGACACCGTTACGGTGGTGCAGGATGGCTCGTTTGGGGAGGAATTATTCTTGGTTCCAGAACTGACCTGCATGTTCAGAGTGTAACGATGACAGGCCACATCTATCGGGATGTCATTCTGGAACAACATGTACGTTTGTTTCGGGGCGCCATGGGTGCTGAATTTCTGTTTATGGAAGACAACGCCCGTCCTCACCGTGCAAACATTGTAGACGAATGCCTTCAATCGGAGGATATCACCCGTATGAATTGGCCAGCATACTCACCGGACTTGAATCCAATACAGCATGTGTGGGATATGCTTGGCCGACGAATTGCAGCCCGTCAACCCCCTCCCACCTGTCTACCGGAACTACGGAGGGCATTGCTTGATGAGTGGTGTAATATTCTCCAAGATCAGATTGATAATTTGATACTCAGCATGCGTAGGCGTTGTAAGGCCTGTATTGCATCGTCCGGGAGACATACTCCGTATTAACCATCCTACTAACCATGTTATACTGTTTTTGTAAATAGGTTCTTTTTTGAAATTTGCTCCAGGGAGTAAAAATCGCAATTTTTATTAATTATGTCAAACATATAGCATCTTTTTTGCTCTTTACCTTTTGTTTAATAAATAGACTTTACAAATAAGTCAAATTTGTTTTGCTTCTGTCTCTTTCTTTGCCTGAACTTCATTATCCTTAATTTATGGACATGAGTGTATGTATATATATATATATATACTCATGTTTTCTTCACTTTTTAAATCTATCATTTTTATATTCAGCATTTAACTCGCACCCGTAAGTTTCAGCTTATTTTCTGTGTTAAAAGTGCGCGTAATACGCCAGATTATACGGTATATTTTTTGCAGAAATATAGTTTTCAAATACAGTAAAATACATTTAAAGCGAAAACGCTTAAGAAGAAATATCGGTTAACACGAATTAATACGAAAGTCCCGACAAACTACTACGTATTTTAATGCTTTTTCTCTTAACATGAAAGGAAATCGCTTAAGACGACAAGATTTTTTATCTGGGAATGAACAAAATGCAGAAAAAAACCAGCCGCGCAGGCGAGATTTAAGAAGGGTGTAAGATGAAAAAGAGTGGCTTCACATGTTTCGTAGAAAGTCGGCTAACTTGATTTTGGAATAGCCAACCTGTGACAAAAGATAATTTTGTTTTTCTAAGCTACTTTCACCCTCTCTCTCCATCCCTACAAACACCTCACAAAAACATCTCATCAGTTGGCTTTGGAATTCAGTGACGAGTACATCACAGTGTGAGTAAAAATCAGTTAGTTCTTTTTGCATTTTAGAATTTTTTTACTAAGACTACGGCAAAGAGCTCAGAAGGAAGCCAACTATAATTTCACTTAAAATGAAGATGGTGATGAATGAAGATCTTCTTAAGCCTATTTATCAAAAACAGTAGACGAAAATGGAAATCTGTAAAGATTTTGGTATTGCTAAATTTTGCATTAAAATTCATTAAGTTGTGAATGTTTTTGCTTCAATGATTTTATTAAATACATTATATATATCTATATAAATAAAAGGTACTCAAATAAACTTACTTTTGTTAAATATATGGGGATTTTTTGCAATATCTTTTAACACGAAAAATATTTCAGTTTCGTGTTAAGCGATTTTGACCGTAAATTGCAAGATATGTAAGAGTTATACAGAGAATTCTTGAATAATATCCATTCAAAACTCGCCCAGATATTTTCTTTATGGGAACTCCTTATAATATTCTTGATAAGAAAATACTTAAAAGTTTCATTGGAAAATAACAAAATAAATAGTACACTTCATTTTGAGTAAATTTATACCCGAATTAGACATAAGAGATACTCCAAATTACCTTATTAAACGAAGTTTATTCAAACATCATTTTCTAAAGAAACCAAATATATACTTGGGAACTCAAAATTGACAGGGCAAATAAATTACTATCATTCTTTGAAACTATCATTTCACTTGAAATTGTGCACGCAATGTAGGGCAAAGTAATCTCTTTTGCTAAGTATCCATGCTCTCAAGGATACATAACATTACCCCTAATTCCATGAATATAAACTGGACAAAATGAGAACCTTATCTCTGAGGCAATTATCCTAAATCAAAAGAGATCACTCTAAACAGCTCTATATTCGTTTGTTTTTTATTTGAAACTGATAGACTGCTTTATTTTACGGTTATTATTCCAGAATTTAACTGTTGCCATGAGAGACTCGCATATATTATTTTACAAATTTGTCCTTTATTCTGCTATAGCATTAGTATGCTATTATACTCAAGAGAGTTTATTATTATCCATTCGATCATCAGAAATTGTTTTTGTATTAATTAATACATAATTGAGTGAATTAATCTTCAATTTGCTATTTAAATACTTGTTAATATTATTATTGTTGTAGATATATGAAGGTATTTAAAATGTGAATATATCACCTTTTAAGCTCGAAAGCCGTTAATGTGCAGATTACCTAGCTAATCTGCAGTTTAACTGATTTGCTCCGTTAATGTTCAGACCACCTAGATAATCTGCAGTTTAACTGATTTGCTTCGTTAATGTGCAAACTACCTAGAAAATCTGCAGATTAACTTGTTTGCTTCGTTAAAGTGCCGAATCAAGAATTTTCCGCATTTTGACTATGTAATCTTCACATTAGTAGTTTTCGTACCGTTATTCAAAAGTTTGTTTCTCTCATCTCCTTTCTGTTAGGAATTTTTATTGAAAAAACGTTGGCTCATCCCAGAATAATATATCTTAAACATTTAGAAACAGATTAGCACACACAACGATTCAGTAAAAGTATTCGATAAAATACTCCATGATTTAATTTATAATAAATTTAATAACGAGGACCAATATCTTCTCGAAGCAATTAAAAAAACACAACGTGACTGCATATATAAATATATCTTAAATAAGTGTGCATTCTGAAAAACCCAACTGCTATGTAATTCAAATTGTCAACAAACTTTAGATTGCACTAATAAGTACGCATAATTTTATCATATGTTTCGCAAACTCATTTCCTTAATTGTAATAATACGTAAAACCGTTTGCTATAATGCAAAGGTATTATAGTTTCTTCATTGATTGAGGATTTATTCTATCAACTATTTTTTTTTTTTTTGCTTGATTGTATTAACGTGATTTCTTAGATATCAAAAACTAAATAACAACATTTGTCAATTTCACTGATTGCAATAAAATTTTAAGTCATTTGATTCTTTGTATTGTATTTTTTCAATTGATTGATGAAATATTATATCTACTAATGCCGTTGATTGTTCAATTGTATTAACTTGATTCTTTAGATTTCAAAAAATAAATAAACAATTTTTAATTTAAGTGTACAGAAACGTTGTTCCACCAAAGATCTTATTTTCATTTTAACACGTGCCTAGTAGGTATTGTGCAGTCTGGGTAATCTGCAGATTATCTTGGTAATTTGAAAAATGAAACAAATTTCCGCACATTTAACCGATTTCCGTAGTTAATGTGCAAATTATCTAACTAATTTGCTGATTAAATAATTTCTGTGCTTTTGCAGTAACATATATAATTCTACCCTTTTTAATATACAAATAATTATAATACTTAATAATTATATATACTTAATACTTAATATTATATATATAATAATTAAATACTTAAATGTACACGAGATAAAATGAATAAATTATTTATTAGAATAATATATATACTAATAAACTATTTATTCATTTACTCATTAAAATGTATTATTTCTTGTCAATCTATCTCAGATGTGTAGCGGTGGTATCTATATAAGCCAGTAACAGCCTCCGGACTGAGATGATCATTTTGGTCTAGGGGTACGTTATGTGCTTACGGAACCGAAGATACCGAATTCTATCCTCCTCATTGGTGACCTTGACGCTGAACTTAGGAGGGGGGACACAACCTTCGAGCAGCTGTCGTGGCACCATCTACCCGCCGCAAGAGCAATCAAAAGCCGACAGACCCACTTGACGCAGCAACCAAAAGCCGTCAGACACAATTGACGCAACAACTCACACGCTCGCCATAACAACTATATCGTTTGTTCGCCTATCCACCGACTCACTGGTGGGGAAGTGTGTAGCGGTGGTATCTATATAAACCAGTAACAACCTCCGGACTGAGGTGATTGTTTTTGGTTTAGGGGTTTGTTACGTGCTTACGGAATCGAAGGCACCGAGTTCTATCCTCTTCAAATGCTTTAACAATAAAAAATACATAATATTTATTTTATTTTAAAACCTTTATAGATACTTAAAATGCAAATTTTATTATCAAATTTGATTAAAATGGCAATAACAAAAATTTAAATATATTAAAACATCACATGAATTTCAAGAAAATTTAGCCTTTAGTAAGTAAAAAAAGTTCAAAACATCACAAGAAATTTCTCTCTAGTAGAAATATAATTTTGATTTGACACATGGCATGCTTGCATAAAAATGCTTCGTAAAAAGCCTTTTAAACAGACTTTTTTATGGTTAAATTTCTTACTTATAACTAACACTAAACTTATAAAAATTTAATTTTAAAAAATTCATTTCAAAAATCAAAATTATGTGAAAAATGTTAAAACGTCAAGTTTAAAAGGCTGTTTCAAAAAAATAGAAGCAATTATGATTGTTAATACTGATTTCTTCAAAGACTAAAGCGAAAAAAATACATTTTAGTGCACAAAAGACAGCAAATATCTAAATTTTATTTTACTTACACAAAATATTTTTTTTTTAAATTACTCAAATAACCACTGAAAAAAATGTACTTGAAAAAAGGCACCCGAAAAAAAATTTTCGTATCAAATTTGAAAATGAATTCATAATTCTTTTTATCTTATTAAAATTATATTATGAAATTAACCATTCTACAAATTTGATAACGAGGAATTTCAAAAATTTCTTGCGAAAAGAAGGCATAAAATAACATACAACTATATATTACCGAGTTTTTGCTATCGCAAAGGAAACGAACTTAATCATTTATTATTCTAGTATTAAAAGAGAGAATTTACTTCAAAACTCTGAATTAAAATGAATATTGAGTGACTAAAAAAAAATTGGATATAATTTCTAACTGAATGAGGATTTTCTGCAAAAAGATCAATTTTCCAGATTTAAAAAAATAGATTTTTTGAATAAAATATTCCAATTATAGCCATTAATTATTCATATTAACTTGTCTTACTTATTTTAATGCGTTCATAATTTCAATGTTTCTAGATCATTCAAATCAATACTTTTCAATGAAATAAATATATCTGAGTATGGATAGTATAGGAAACGCAAGTGAAAATTTTGAATCTTAAAACTAAAGACATTTTAGAATTTACTTTGGGAATTAAACGCCACAAAGTTCTCTTTAAATTTATTAATATACAGCCAGACTCTTGTTTAACAAATTCATTGGGACCGAACTTTTTATTCGTTAATTCGGATTATTCGTTATATCAGAATAAGAAATATAAATTTTTTGCGATTTCCTATTGGAAATTATACGAGAGATGATCAGAAAAAAAGATTACAAGCGACAGCATTTGAAAACTACATATCGTGGAGAAATTTTGTTTCCCCAGATTGGAGACAAATGGCGCTACTTGTTATACAGCTGGTTTGCGGGTAGGTAGAGAAAGTTCCCAGACGGTTCAGGACGATTGAAATGGCAAGAGCTTAGAAAATTGGTCTCATTTGAAAGTGCGAGCCGTGATTCGATATTTATGGGAAAAGAATGTGTCTGCATCTGACATTCAGTGTTAAATCGTGGAAGTGACGAAGCAAGACATGTAGCGAAATGGTTTCACGCTTTTCACTCAGACAGACAGGATGTTGAAAACCACAATATGTCTGGGAGCGGCCAGCCAAGTTCTTCACGGCACGAATTGAAGAAATGATTCAAAATGATTGACGGGTCTGAGTGAAATCTCGTCAGAGCTCAGACTGAGCTATGGTAGCGTGTAGTATATATGTTGCAATATTCCAAGATGGTGCTGTGAAAACATCCGCCGAGACCTGGATCAATGAACAGGGGCCTGATTTCTACCAAGACGGGTTAAAGTAGTTGGTTCTGAGTTCTGATAAATGCCTAAATAGACTTGGTGATTATGTCGAAATGTGATAACACGTATACCTCTTAATTTTTTTTGTAGTTTCTGTCTATATTCTTATGCATTCTTGTTAATAAATATTTCTTTATTCGACTTGTAACCTCTTTGTTATGATCAACCCTCATATAATAAGAAAAATATCCATAAGCAGATACAACACACCTTTTATTCAGTAGGTAAAAACACTATTAACGAATGATTATGCGCCAGTTAACTGGAAATTTAAAAATACTGACCGATAGATGTTTGATGGTGTCTTTTTGATTTCTGTCTCGAAAAAGTTGTTTTTCCACTTTATGCAGAGAAAAAAATATTGCGTCATTTATATATCTTGCTGGATGAGGTATGTTTTCCCAGAGTTTACAAACGTTAGAAAATGTAACAATTTTGATAGGAGTTTCATTATCAATTTCTCCCATGCTTCAGAAATTTTCAAGAACAAAATTTTCTGCAAAACTGTACGCATAATAAATCTCATTTCTTTCATGAGAGAGAGCAATTGTTAAAACTCTTAAAATATACCCTGCGTTGTGGAGTGGAATAAGATAAGAAAGGAATTTCTTGTCCTATTCAAAATTCACGCGGTAAGTTACATTCATGACTCATCTACACCTCGAAAGTATAATAATGAGCTGCACACCTTTCACGTCGAAATTTGCTGCACACAAAAAAAAAGTATTTTTCTGTTCTGAACTAAAAAAAGATATGTCGTTTGAAAAGAAATCCACACAATTTTTCCTATTCCAAATTAATATAAAAAATATTTTTTGGTTGTTGAAATAATTAGTTAATGTGGAGTTTATATAATCCGTTAAATAGAGGTTCTTTTGCCTTCATTTTAATAGGGGATAGAAAATTCTTAAAATCGTAAAAACTTTTAAATCGAGTTCAGTAAATAGGGGTCCGACTGTATATTTATTTTTGAACAAATTTATATTAAAATGTTTTACAGTTTTAAAATTTTCATAAATTTAATCTATGACAAATGTTCTAGAAGGAAGCATATACATTCAGACGATAATTATAAAGCATTTGTTATTTAACAATTGATATATATTATTTTTTCTTTAAGACATTCACTTGCCTTTCTCACACTGTCAAGAATTTTTAATATTCTCTTAATTTTTGCAATGATATTAAATTCTCTTAATACAATATAAAGATAATTAAATTCTACACTAATATCTTATATAATTGGTATAACTTATTTTGAAAAAAAATTATTAAAAATTGTTACAGAAGATTACAATGTAGTAAAAGTGTTATGTTTATCAATCATTAATTGAATTGATTAATAAGCATATTGATACAGCAGTTATAAATTGTACTAATTTATGTATTGTTTTCTCAAAATCTATATCACGAGGATTTGGTAAAACGTTTTCTGCAGCACAACTATGGTTCTCACTGCTCAATTTATGTTTCCAATTTTCATGGGAAAATGTTATTTAAGGAATTTGCATTGCTGGAAAATCTTTGTACTCATTATGCAATCTGTCCTAAAAAACAGAAGTACGGGATTTCAATAACTATTCCGAAATAACTTTGTCTCATGTATGTATATATATATTGTTACAAATTTTGTATAAAATACCGTAAATAATCTGTATTTGGATGTGTAAACATTTATATTACTCTATGCTATATTTATTTCATGATAAAATTGTAATATTCACAAGAACGCCGTTCCTTACGTTATAATGGCGATTCAACGGGAACTTGGCGAAATATTGGCGATATAGCCAAGTTGGCATCAGTTTTGGCGACCAACTTGGCGACTTGGTCATCATGTTAGCGACCATTTTTGGCGAGTTTGGGAACCTCTGGATTCTTCTAGAAATTAGTGGAGAAATCCACTAATTTCACGATCTATGACGCAAGCGCATCTTTCTCGAAATTTCGGCCCGGCTATAAATAGAACAATACTCGCCGCAACAGTCAGTCTGGTTTTGACTAGCGATTAGTAAACTTACCTTAATCGTGATTAGCTCGACTGTGTTTGTGAATAACCTTATATATACGTGTATTTTTAGTACTGCTAACTGTGTCTAAGTGCTGTTGAAGGTGAGAAATCCTTCTGATATTTATTCTGCGAATTTTGCTGTTGAGTCCCGTGTTTCAAGGATTTATTTTCGAGAATAAATTATCATCGCTGTTAAAGAACTGTCTTGTTGTTTACAACTGATTTTGCATAAAAGCATAAAATCCTCAAACCCCGATCTACGTAACAAATATATATATATATAACAACGCGCTTGCAGTATAATACCTAATGCTAAATTTCTATTTATTAACTTAAATTATTTAATTTAAGGTAATGCAAAAAAATGAAAAACAATTTCTTTTTTTTTTCTTAATGAAAAACAAAACAAAAAATCAATTTAAGAAATTTAAATTATTTGATATGATTGATTCTTTTTTAAAACGTTTCTAAACGTTGGAAACATTTTTAAATTCACATAAATTATTTTTTTCAAATTT
Organism: Trichonephila clavata; assembly: GCA_019973975.1. Lineage (NCBI taxonomy): Eukaryota > Metazoa > Arthropoda > Arachnida > Araneae > Nephilidae > Trichonephila > Trichonephila clavata. The sequence continues at coordinate 44,521 of BMAO01008757.1, read as the reverse complement.
CGCATTAGGGCAGGAAAATTAAGAAATGCCTGTAAAAAATAATTTTTGAATTCTTTCTACATTAGGTTTCGAATAAATTTACTATGATAAAAAATATCAAAGGAAACAATATAGAGAATTTACTTTAAAACAGATACAGTCAGACCACAAATTTGGAAAGTACATTTAAGCTTGCGCAAACTGAACATTAAAAAGGATTATTTGGTTTTCTTACTAACATCTGGCTGTGTAAGGCAAAGGGAGGGCTATTGGTGACGGACCTCATAATTTTGAACCTTGGTCAAGTAACGAGGACGGCTGGAGCTCCACTTACCGAACTTCCACACAACACAAACGTGAGGATTAAACCAAGACAGATTTAAAACATGTATCAGTTCCTCAATACTGTAGATCTATGATGGCATCTGGACTGTAACTCAACTCACAGGTCACGAGTTCGTGACCCTGATCCCTCGGCTAACAGGGTCACTCCCTTGAAACCTCTTAAATGGCCCTTTTTTTGCCCAAAACGTTCCAAAAAATGGTATATTTTTTACTGCAGGTAACTAAACATAATGCTCAACAGAATGCGAAAATGGAAGAAATTTATTTTAAATTTCAATTTTAAAGTTTTCATACTATTTGCAATCTTACATTGCAAATCTTACAGAGATTATATCGGCTATTTTCGATTATCTTTCCATTTTCATGTCTTCTCACGCAACACATTGCCTTGCCAATCCTTGTTTTTTATCGAATATTTTCAAGAATCTAAATTCTTGGCTTCAATGAAAAATTCCAAGCCATCACCACAAAAAAAAATTCTAGATGAAAAATATTTTAGTACCAAGGACAAACTGCATCTCTTAAAAACACTAGTACTAATAATCTCAATATAAGAACCAGTTGTGGCTAGGTTTCGTGTGTACGAGCAAACCAGTTAAGAGGTTAAAAAAATGTGAAAGAAAAACATAAAAGTATATGTTTATTTATTAAAGAAGAAATGAAACGGTAATAACATCATAAAAAATTTAGTTAATCAAATAAACTATGATTCGAACCATTTTGTATTTAATTTTAAAACTTCAAGTATAATTTCTGTTTTTGAAGATCCTGATGTATATGCTTGAAAATAATAAGAATGTAATTCTTATTCATCTTATCGAATAATGCAGTTTATATTTTAAGATTATTTTATTCCAAAATATTAAACGTTTTAATGCCCATGCGATTTGCTATCTTTTTTTTTAGTTTGCATGTACAAAATTCTAAATAGAAAGATATTTCTCATCGAACGTAATGTCGTATTTTTTATCATCCATGCTTTTTTACTCACTTTTTTCCATTAAAATATGTTAGTTTCCAGCAGACGTATAATCCCAATGGTAAAACTCGTATGTATCTTTAATGATCTTTTACGCTTGATTTCCTTATTTGAACAAATATTTTTTACTATTAATCCATTCCCATTTGGGAAAATAATTCTTTTGTTTTTGTATCTATAAAATATTTTCCGATTCTATTTCTTAAGTTTAATAAAAAGTAATACTCCCCCCCCCCCAAATTCTATTTTTGTATTATAGTTTTCTTTGAAAAATTCGAAAGAGTTCCTTGATTTTGTTGTTTTTCTCTTTAATAACAACAACAAAATTACAAAAATATCAGAAAGTTTTACAATGATGAAAATAAAAAATGTCGACAAAAAGGTTTTTAACTAAAAACATCTGCTGAGAATTTGTATTTACTGTATTTACTGTTATTTGTATTTTTGGAATATTTTTATGGTAATAAGACTATATTTTTGTGAAGTAAACAAAAAACAACTTTTTATCCTTCCAAAAAACAAAGTATTAAATTAGAAAGTACTATTTTGTAAATTTAATATTAATTTTTTTCAGAGTTAATATAAACTTACATATGTATTTCATATTTGCCAATTATATTTAAAAAAATATTTTCTACGAATAGATTTAAAAAGAAGAAGGATATAGTTTACAACATATCTTAAATTAAATTATGATTAAAATAGATTTTGTATTCCATTTGCAAAGTTATGTTAAAATAAATTAAAGCTCTATGTTTTAATAATTAATTAAAATCTGATAAGAAATTAAAGCAATATAACAAATACAGTTTAAATTTAGCATTTACAATTTTATTTAAAAAGACCAAGAAAAGAAAAAAGAAACGATCTTCTCTTTTGAGGAAAAAAAATTACAACTTTAAGAATGAAAAAAGTAAACTTATCTAATTTTCTATGATTGATGTTAACACAAGTACTAATAATAGAGGAAAACTTTATTCTAGATATAATTATGCAATATTTTTCCTCAATTTCGGTTTTAATTTTATTATACAATTTGTAATGTGGAACATCTATTTTTTCCTTAATTTCTGTAATGATATAGAAGATTAACTGTAAAAGTTTTGTAATTAGTATTCAACTAAGCATTAAAAAACTTAACTATACATTTAACTACTTGTGAAAAATTTTGATTTATTGTAAGATAACCTGATGCAGAAACAATCAATCATATAATCATTCCAGCGATTCAACCATGAAAAGAAAAGAAAAGAATATGGAATATAATGGTTGTAAAATAATCGCGTTAAAATAATTAATTTTAGTGTGTAAATGTGTCAAAAATGAGATAAGTATCCTGGAAAATCGATTGTAAGATTCTTTCTCTTGATATTACCTTCACTCTCACTTTAATTTAATGTAACCACAATATACTTGTACTGCATATTTAATAAATGAGATAGAGCAATTGTTTTCTAAAAACAAAATCTATCATGTATTTCATAAAGAACTATTCCAGAAGCAGAAGCTATTTTAATTATTTAAGAGCACATTTCTGTCCCTGCTAAGAATTATTATAACAATAAAATTATTCTTAGTCAAAGGTAGGTACAAATGAAGGACTTAAAACTTTTTTTTTAAAAAATCATATTTTTGAAATTATTGCATATATTACAATCAGTGGTAAATGAATGTAAAGAGATATATACCAAGATTTTTCTCCATCAATGGTCAACAGCACATTCAATATCCAAACATGGCGACAATGACAGAGAAGAGTTGTTTGAGTATTAGAGTATGCAAGGGTTTTTTAGTTATTTCAGTGCAACGTGCATTAAGAAATCACTATGGAAGAGAAGCGCCAACAACAAGTATTCTTAGTAAAGGGTGAGTACAAATGATGGTTAGAAGTACTTTTTTTAGTTATTTTCAGTGTAACGTGCATTAAGAAATCGCTATGGAAGAGAAGCCCCAAACAACAAGTATTCTTAGTAAAGGATGAGTACAAATGATGGTTAGAAGTACTTTTTTTTAGTTATTTCAGTGCAACGTGCATTAAGAAATCTCTATGGAAGAGAAGCACCAAACAACAAGTATTCTTAGTAAAGGGTGAGTACAAATGATGATTAGACGTACTTTTTTTCATTATTTCAGTGCAATTCCGTGCATTAAGAAATCGCTATGGAAGAGAAGCACCAAATAACAAGTATTCTTAGTAAAGGATGAGTACAAATGATGGTTAGAAGTACTTTTTTTAGTTATTTCAGTGCAACGCGCAGTAAGAAATCGCTATGGAAGAGAAGCACCAAACAACTAGTATTCTTAGTAAAGGGCGAGTACAAATGATGGTTAGAAGTACTTTTTTTAGTTATTTCAGTGCAACGCGCATTAAGAAATCGTTATGGAAGAGAAGCACCGAACAACAAGTATTCTTAGTAAAGGATGAGTACAAATGATGGTTAGAAGTACTTTTTTTTAGTTATTTCAGTGCAACGTGCATTAAGAAATCGCTATGGAAGAGAAGCACCAAACAACAAGTATTCTTAGTAAAGGGTGAGTACAAATGATGGTTAGAAGTACTTTTTTTAGTTATTTTCAGTGCAACGTGCATTAAGAAATCGCTATGGAAGAGAAGCACCAAACAACAAGTATTTTTAGTAAAGATGAGTACAAATGATGGTTAGAAGTACTTTTTTTAGTTATTTCAGTGCAACGTGCATTAAGAAATCGCTATGGAAGAGAAGCACCAAACAACAAGTATTCTTAGTAAAGGGTGAGTACAAATGATGGTTTGAAGTACTTTTTTAGTTATTTCAGTGCAACGTGCATTAAGAAATCGCTATGGAAGAGAAGCACCAAACAACAAGTATTCTTAGTAAAGGATGAGTACAAATGATGGTTAGAAGTACTTTTTTTAGTTATTTCAGTGCAACGCGCATTAAGAAATCGCTATGGAAGAGAAGCACCAAACAACAAGTATTCTTAGTAAAGGGTGAGTACAAATAATGGCTAGAAGTACTTTTTTTAGTTATTTCAGTGCAACGTGCATTAAGAAATCGCTATGGAAGAGAAGCACCAAACAACAAGTATTCTTAGTAAAGGATGAGTACAAATGATGGTTAGAAGTACTTTTTTTAGTTATTTCACTGCAACGTGCATTAAGAAATCGCTATGGAAGAGAAGCACCAAATAACAAGTATTCTTAGTAAATAGTGAATACAAAGGATGGACCCGATTTTTTAAAAAAAAGATCATATTTTTGAAATTATTGCACATATTACAATCAATGGTAAATGAATGTAAGAAATGTACCAAGTTTTTTTTTCTCCATCAATGATCAACAGCACATTCAATATTGCTGTGATTGAAATCTAAACATGGCGACAAAGACAGAGAAGAGTTCTTGCATATTAAAATGTATGCAAGTTTTTATTGGTTATTTCAAGGCAAAGTATGTTTAGAAATCGCTACGGAAAGAAGCACCAACCAACAAGAGCATTCTGCGGTGGTATAAATTTAAGGAAACATGTTGCTTGCATAAAAATAAAAGCTGTGGGCAACCAAGCATCGTGGAAGAAGAAGCGGAGATTTGTTCAATGTCTATAGAAGTCTACGAGAGTAGTCACCTGTAAACTTGAAACGACCCAGAAAACGGTATGGAAAATTTTGCGAAAAAAGTTAAATTTCAGACTGTATTATTTGTAATTGAAGCAACATGTAACAGAGTATTTGAACAGTATTATAAAAAACATTGATAGAGTGAGGCTTTAAAATGTATGGAATGAACTAGATTACAGATTGGACGTATGCCGTGTAACAAGAGGGTCACACATCGATCATTTGTAACTGAAAAAAAATTGTTATATCTCTCTTTACACCCATGCATCACTTATTATAATATGTGCATTAGTTCCGATAATGTGATTTTTTTTAAATCAAGTCTATCATTTGTACTCAATTTCTACGATTTTTTTTTGAAATAATACGTCTTGAAACATTATTCCCAGATTTGCCTACAAATTAACAGACTGTAGATTATACATACAAATATACATAAACGTAGACATATATATATATGTATACATTAGAGTGCAAAACTTAGATAACAAAAGCATTTTTCAACGTACTACCAAGGAATTGTCGAAAAGAGCTTTTTGCGAAAAGTACAGTGAAAAGGAAGCTCAGTAGAAAGATGATGCATATGCAAATATCAACACTGTGACATCAGAGGGGTGTCATTCCACGCAAATAAGTGGAATTCATGCTCTTAGTGCAAAGGCAACCTAAAAAAGGAGGAAGGACGCATTTTCAGACATTCTCAGCAAGTTAAACTTAAATCGTAGTTTCATAATGCTACAAGAAACCATAAGGATGCCTTTACATGTAGGAAACGATCGGAAGCTTGAAGAAGAGCGCAATGGGACGAGTGTTGCACATGAGTTAGGAATTGGTGAAAATGTACTTTTAAGAACTTGAAAAGCCTTCAAAATGACAGGTAAGGCTATAAGAAAGGTTGGTGATGGTCGGTGGAGGAAAACAGCGACAAGTGATGATTGGTATATCCTTTTGCAGGTAAACAGAGCTCGAAACTAGGGCAAAAATGCTCAGCAGTTGCGTCAGACAACAGAATGACGCATATTTTGTAGTATTAATTTAAAAATTGTTTATTTTCCTTGTTGATGTAACCAAGTATAGTAGAAAATATAGGACTTCTGTCACTGTCAGATATTATCAATTTTTGAAAATACTCTTTGATTTAGTCAATTTGTTATCTGTTTTTTAAAGATTTATCAACACAGTTTTACTGTAAATTCTAAAGATGACGTTGTAAAATTATTAATTAATGAAAAAACGACTTGCTAGACTAAAAAATTAGCTTTGAATATTCAAAAATGTAAATATATATTAAATTAATTATATGAAATCTCAGGTTTGAAAAGGAATTGAATTCTAAGGGTATGTTACACGCAGAGAGAGAAAATGGTTGTATTTATCCGTCAACTTACGAAATCAAGGCTTTCCTTGATTTTTCAGATCCAACTAATTTGAAGCAGTTCAAAATACGTTTCGGTTTAAGAAGATATTTTTAAAAATGTGTTCTTATTCATTCTCTCTCACTAAGAGGTCGTTAAACTTCTTAGTGATGTTTTTTTTTTAAAAAAAAAGGATTGCAAAATTAAACTTACATCGAAGAAGAGAAAAATACTTTTAATAAAATTAAAACTTTATTGTCATATAAATCTGTTCAGAAGATATACATTCTAAATCACGAAACGGAAATACATATTAACTGTAGCCCGGACGACTGCAGAGCAATTTTATTACAAAACTCTCCAAATGACAAGTTGTCTCCTTATGTATTACATGAGTAAGAAAGCCATACACAATTAGAAAAGAATTACTACAACTTTCACACACACACACACACACAGAAGCTGTTAAAGGAGATTTGGATTTATTTATTTGGAATTCTCTTTAAAATCCTTGTGGCATGTTCAAAGTCTTAGAAAACCTATGATCGAAAACGCAGATGAACAAGACTTCTGTACATGCGTTATTTGGTGAGTTCTAATTAAAAAAAATAATTAAAAAACATAAAACTGAGCTTATACAAAAATGACTCAAGTTGGTTCTGTCTTTATGGATTCCCACTGATTACGGTTTACATTATTTTTTTAAAGAAACTGATTATTTTAACTTAAATTTATCTGGAACAAGGATATGGAATGAAAACTGAAATCATTCAAAATGCTAATGAAAATTTTCTTATGGGTACTTAGCATATTGAGAAATATTTCGAAGTTTATAATTTTACTGCTATGTTAAAACATACGATTTAAAGAACAATAATTAGTTGGGCTCACATCGTATCGTCATGAAGGTTAAGAAATATTTCGTATTCCAACACATTAAGAGGATGTACACGTATCACGTCGATCACCTAGGACTCTTAAAAAGGACTTCTATATAAAAATATTGGCTATACATTCCTGACTATATTAAGATTGGGTATAGCCTATATAAATGACGTCATTAGCTGAAGTTGTATCCAGACTAGAATTTCAAATAATTACATTTAAAAATTCACTAACATTACGTAATTTTGACCTTGGTGATGACTTTACTACAAAAATAAATTGAAGCATATTGCTCTAAAGAAATTATACACTCCCAGCTAATCAAAAAAAGATCTTTCACGTGTTAATGGACAGGTTGAATGACTAAACAAAATTATCATTTCCGTTCTTCCGATGTTGTCATTTGAAATTCCTTCCTACCGCATTCATAAGCATGTTAACGAACAATAAACCATAAGAACTTATCAAAGGAGCATAGATCTACATTTTAAACTTATTATTTGGTACCGAAATTAACAGGAAATGTATTGGTCCATTATAAAAATAGTTACCAACTATTCCTAACTATACGAGATTTAAAAGTTCCAAAAAAAATAATCAACGTTCAGGAGCAGATTCAGAAGACATGTACAACTTATAAAAACTAGTGCTTCAAAGTTATAAACAACATAATTTATTAAAATACATACATTTATTTGCTAAAAAACATAAACACTCACTTTTAATTAATATTTAACTGTAAAACGGAAATATCTAGGACGATTTTAAAATATTAAAATTAGAGATCGTAACTCTAAAGAAGTTTTAAAAATGAAATAAAAACATGAAAAATAAACAATACGACTACATATGTGGAATTCAAAAGAAGATGGTGCATAACTTTAAATTATCACAATAGCTCACATAATCCCTTGTACCCTCCGAATTTGATTTTTTTTTCCAACCGAATAGCCATTTTTTTCCATCTATGGCTATTTTTCCTCGAATGTAATTGTTTTAAGCATTAAACGATGATGAGTTTTTGAAGGTGATTGCAAGAAAAAAAGGGTGGGAGTGGAAAAAAACGAAACGAACAATAATACTCTAAAAACGATAAATGATTGTTAAGTTTTTTGTTATTCTTTTTTCTCTCTCTCTTTCTCTCTTTTTTTTCAGTATTATTTTCCTAAATTGAGTTTTAAACATATGACCTGTGAATATCTTATTCTTGATGGATTCCAGTCATTTAAATTAAGATAGTGGTCACACTTTGCTCCGAATATGTAGGATTTACGTACATCACAATTTATTGCAAGTACTGTAAAGGCTGTTGGTGTTACGTCATACGAAGGATTCTATTTAGTCTAGCTAAAATAAAATAGAACAGGAACGAATTAGATGCTTGAATTATTTATAGGTATCAACGTCAATATTTGCGACCCAAGTTTTAATCATAATTTTCATCGTCCTCCAATACAATAACAATGTATTAAATGCAATAATATTCTTTGATGTAAAACTACCATACAATCATAAACTAAACTAAATCAAAGTAAGTATTAAATTTTATATATGTTACTTTTAGTTAATAGATATTTTAAGGAAATTAATTTAAAAAATAGAAAAAATACTATGTTAGTATAGTAGTTAATGTTATAAGTATTATGTTGTTAGTATTGATAAATTAATTATCAAATACATTGCGCAGTACTGATACATTTATATGTATTATGTATAATATCAGCGTAGACGTGTATTTTATTTTTTTATTATGTCATAATGTATATTTTGTTTTGCTTCTTTTAAATTAATAGTTTTTTTATTTTAAATAACTTTTATTTTTGATTTTTCGATAAGCTCATGCCCTCCATGTAGAGTCAGCACGCCTCCCTAGGGAGCCCACATTTTGAGAAATGCTGTTTCAATATATTAATATTACACGAATAATAAAATAATTTTAATAATTGCTTAATTTATATAGAGTTATTTTTTCCTCTAATAAAACTGCTTATGATTTTGAGATATTTTTAAGTATTATTATTATATTTTACTTAAAGCCAACTAGTGTGTGTGTGTGTGTGTGTGTGTGTGTGTGTGTGTGTGTGTGTGTGTGTGTGTGTGTGTGTGTGTGTGTGTGTGTGTGTGTGTGTGTGTGGTGTGTGTGTGTGTGTGTGTGTGTGTGTGTGTGTGTGTGTGTGTGTGTGTGTGTGTGGTGTGTGTGTGTGTGTGTGTGTGTGTGTGTGTGTGTGTGTGTGTGTGTGTGTGTGTCTAAGGTAAATGTATTTCAAAAGAATACAAAAATCACTATTCTCTTTGTTTCTTCAAATGGCTTCAGCGTACTCATAGCATTTTCAAAGCAATTGCAATTCCTAGAATTTTTTCAATCGAAAGCTCTTGTTGCGGGATTCCCCCTGTTTTTAAAAAATATGTCTATGTTTAATGAAGTTATATTTAACGGATTAACCTAAAAGTGTTTGTAATATTCCTTATGTAACAATTGCCAGAGAACAACCTATAAAACGCGGAAGATTTCATAACCAATTCTAACAAAATGCTCTTATCTCACAGATACAATAAAATGTGACTTTGTAAGAAGGATTCTTCTAGTTTCTTATAAAAAAAAGTTTTACACCTGAGTAAAAATAAAAGAATTTTCAATTTTTGTTTTATTTTTACAAATAGTATTGAACCAAAAGTACTAATTAAGTCGCGAAAGAATTATATATATATTCAAAGTTGCATACGTAAAAGTGAACGGGTGCTTCCATGGAGCTGTGACGATAAATGGGTATATAAGTGCGCGAAATATCATTGTCGAAGATTTTTGTGCTAGTATCTCTCCACAAAATTCACCGCTTTTCTCGCAAGATTTGGATAAATTTTTCAACGCAAAAGTTAAAGTCAGTAGCCACGACTGTATAGATGACAGAATGAGATATAAAATCATCAGAAGACTGGAGGAAGGCCAAGCGCAAGTGGCTACCGAGCTCAATGTAACGTCTAGTGACGCTTGGCATTAATGGAAACATTTTCAAGACACTAAATCTATATCAAAAAGACCTATGCCACGTCAACCAAGATCCGAAACGATGAATGAAGAATATTATTTGGTACTTTCAGGGTTTCACTATAGTACTGCACAGCTTCACAGCTCTCACGTGAGCTGTATACATCCACTTGAATTTTCACAATCTTCTATTGTTAAAAGACTTCATAAGAGAAAGCTGTATTCCTGACAAACAAGATAATGCGTTTAACATGGTGCAGACAACATGAAATAGAATTCAGTGCAGTATCGTGATTTTTACAGATTCTACCTGGACATTGATTTCACCACAACTGTTTCTGTAGAAAGCCACCGAAGAAGAACGTGATATCCCCCCCCCTTCCTCTTGTCAGGGAAATAATCATTAAGGTAGTGGAAGCATAATGTTTAGGCAGACATCACCCTGCACAGTCACAAAATTCCTGCATGTGTTTGGAAAAGTCTGTTGCCTGCTATATGATGTATTGAGAGGAGAACTTGGAGCCCCCTATGTTCGACTTTTGAGGGCACAATTGGCACAATTTGGTTAGATTCTCAACACTCTCCACATACGGCTCATTTGGTTGCTGACATTGATTGACCAGCCGCACGTTTCCTGTCCTGAACTATGTAAAGAATGTCTAAGACACCTTTTGGGGAGCAACTAGATCTCGTCATTTCTCTCCAAGGATCCAAGCTGAAGCAGAACGCTGCCTTGTTGCTGGAATGAGATCGACTGCCCCAGGGACGCCTTAACTCCTCCCGTCCACATATCGTCAAACTCCTCCCGTCCAGATATATGATCAACCTGCTTGTGAGAGGAGTCCATACTCCATATTAGATTAATATTCAGTTTGATATTACATTGTGGATTTGGACCGTAACTATACTTTGAAGTTTACTGTGTCCCTAACATGTCTTTTGAATAGTATATCCCTGTTACTGTTATAAATGTGTATTAATACCAATTTTATTGTCCATTAGTTTTTCTGAAACTCGACATCATGACGAATTCTTTAAATTTTTCATATACATGCATAAAATCATTGTTTAAAGTATTATTATAATTAGCAATTCTATTTTACATTATTGCAATATTATTTTAAATACACAAGAAAAAATATTTTACTCTTTTTAAAAATTATTACTTCTAATTAAATTGTCTTAAATACAAGATAGTACACATACTCGCTTTTCATTTGCAACAAAATATATATCGCGGGATTTCTTTTTATTTCATTTATTTTCTAATTTTAAGCTTTCGAACATAAATCCTTTTTCCTTGGGCTAAGCTTAAAATTCAAACATAAGCATCAATTCAAAAATGCTTTTAAAAGTTTTATTTTCCTTTGGGCTTAACAGTTAAAAAAATTAAATACAGAGAATTCCTTTTTAAAAAAAATTTCCTTCAGGTTTGCGTATAGTTTAGTAATGACACTCTCTCTTTCTTTCTCTCTCCTTCTCTCTCTCTCTCTCTCTGCTTATAGAAAAATAAACACGGTAATAAATCACAAAAAAAGTTTTTATTTTGCATAGATAAGCTATTTTTTAAAACTTAAATAACCATTCAAAAAACTGGAATACGAATTGCTAGTAAATATTTTTGCCTAAAAACTTCTTGTATTTTAATTCAGTACATTTTTGCTAAGAATTTGAACAGTTATAGTAGGAATCACCATACGCTCATTACTATATATATAAATCACTTATGGCCGTTTAAATATTAAATAGTTTTTACTGCATAAAATTGTCCGAAACTCGATTAGTAATTCGAAAATGAAATGAACACATATTTTGACATTGCTTCAATTCATTTTTTCTTTTGCTCGTTTATATAAAATTCTCTATCAAATAATTTAATATTTTTTTTCTCCTTTTTTTATCTGAAAAGGTTCAAAACATTTTACTTTATTGTGGAAGAATATTTTTGTTGGAATTAATTTTTACCTGATTCATAACGAAGTGTGTGTGGGGGGGGGGGGTGTAAATATATATACATATTACCAGCTGTTACCTGCCCGCTTCGCTGGGCATTTCATAATGTAGTATGAATATGTACTGTTTATACATATGTAAATTATTGCTTATTGCTATCTAAGTCCTAGCATTAAGCATTTGCTTGTATTGAAAAATATTTTTATAGCATTCACCCCTTGATTTAAAAGTAAAGGACAGGACTTCTAAGCAGTAATATCTAAAACTGAAGTAGAATTACCTTTTACACTCCCATAACCCGCACTCCCAAAGTTAATTTTTGCAAAACCCTTTTTTAGTGGATCTTTATTCAACAAAATAAGCATGCTTGACAAATTTAAAGTCTAAATCTAATAATCCAAGACGAAATTTTTTTATTAATAAGCCCCGTAACCCTCTTTAAGAGTCGATTTCCGTGAGACTCTTTCTTAGTGGATTTCAATTCAACAACAAAAACTTGAATACCAATTTTCGTTATTGTAGGTCTCGTAGTTCAAAAACTGGGAATATATATATATATATATATATTCTTTTGATCAATACGACCCACTAATTCCTCACTCCTTATAGGATTTGGTTTTCGTAATATTCATTCGTTGTAGATCTCTGTGAAACAGAAGAAACATGCTTATCAAATTTTAAATATGTATGTCTAACAGTTCAAAAACAGAAATTTTATCAAAACACCCCTTAACCCTTCTCAACCTCTCCTTTGGGAGATGATTTCTGCAAAACCCGTTCTTAGACGAATTCTGGTCCATGAAAGGAACATGGCTGCTAATTTTCAAATATGTAGGTCTAGTAGCTCAAATACATGAATATTATCTGTAAATCCCCTTAAGCCCTTGCGAAGTCCCTTTGGGTCTATTTTCGCTAAACCCCTTTTGTAGCGGATCTCTACTTCTGCTAAATTTCAAGTATATAGGTCTAATAGTTCAAAAACGGGAATATATTTATCTCCAACTCCTCTTTACCCTTAGCAACCCCCTTAGGGTTCTATTTTTTTTTTTTTTAAACTTTTGTAGCAGATATTTTACTTTATGAAAAGAACCTGACTACCAAATTTGAAGTATTAGGTCTAATAGCTCAAGAAGAAGAATATATTCATTTATAACACTTCTTAATCCCTCCCGACCCCTTGTGGTCGATTTTCGCAAAATCCGTTTTCAATGGATCTCTAATCCGTGAAAAGAACATGCCTGTCAATTTTCAAATCTTTAGGTCTAAAAGTTCCTGAGACATCGTGATGAGTGAGTCGCTCTTCACCTTTGTATATATAGATACATATGTATATATGTATATGTATACACTCAAGAGCCAAAACATTATGACCATCTGTCAATAATGAGTGGTCCACCTTTGCCGCGCAACACAGTTTCAACCCGCCTTGGCATGGATGCAACGTCCTTGGTAGATGGCCGGAGATAGATTGTAGCAGATGTTTAAGCAACGGTCACGCAAATCCGAGATTTGCTAATGGGTGGTCTTTGAAATCTGAGTTGCCGTCCCATGACATTCCAAATGTGTTCTATCGGATTGAGATCCGGTTGCGTTAGGTGACCAGGACATTAACTGGATTTCAGAATCATGTTCCTGGAACCACTCCAACACAATTTTAGCCTTGTGACGTGGGGCGTTGTCCTGTTAGAACATTCCATTTCCAGCTGGAAAAGCAAAGGCCATGCATGTAAGGGTGCAACTGGTCCGCAATGATGTTCAGATACTCTGTAGCATTCATGGTCTGCTCTACCACAACCACGAGTCCCAGAGACGCCTTAGAGAACGTCCCCCAAAGCATAATACCGCCACCACCGGCCTGTGTATGAACTTCTGCATACTGAGGGAGCAACTGTTCGCCTGGAAGATGGCGTATCCTGACACGGCCATCGGCGAGATGAATAACAAACCATCATTCACATCTGACCAGGCAACTCTCTCCCACTGATCCATGGATCAGTCACAACATTCCGGGGCCCAGCGCAGGCGCAGTTGGCGATGACACTTGGTCAGCAAAGGCACCCGAGTGGGATGTTTGCTGCGTAGCCCCATATCCAACAGTGTCTGCTGAACAGTGTGCTCCAATAGTATTCTACTTGGCCCTGCATTGTATTGGGCTGTCAGCTGAGCTACTGTCTGGCTCCGGTTTTGCTTCACCATGCGAGATAGTCTCCGACGATCTTTTTCTTCGATAGGGTGTGGACGTCCTACACCATGTCGTCTACTGCTGGTTTCACCGTTATTCCTACACTTTGCATAAGTACTAACAACTGTAGATCGCGAACAATCCACAAGTCTTGCCGTTTCGGAAATAATTGTTCCGAGCCTTCGAGCCATTACAATCTACCCTCTATCAAAGTCGCTTAGATCCGCAGCCTTTCCCATCACACTCAGAAGTAAGTGAAAGAATGATTCTTCAGACTCTCCAGCAGCAGTTAAATACCACTTCCACCTGATCACGAGCCTTCCATGTCATCCAGGCGAGTTCATTGCAAAATGAACGGGTGATCATAATGTTTTGGCTCTTGAGTGTATATCTATATGCGTATATATGCATACGTATATATACATATACTATTTATGTGTATATATATTAAAGCTATTGGGACACTTAATATGTAACTAAAACGGGCCTTCATAAGTATATGCATTTAAATCTTAAGAAAACAAAAAGCAAAATCTCTATATAAAATTTGAAATCGAAAATATATTAGAGATTCCCTATTTGATTATCAAAATTCATAACTTTTATTTAGCATTTTTATTTATTATTGGATTTTGAACAAGAGTGTATATGTTTCCTTATCTGAAATTTAAATCTCTAAACAATATTTTTTAAGTATCTTCTTGTAATACATTTCACGTAAGAATAACTGAGAGAAGATTTGCATACTTTTATTATGTTTCTTCTGATAGGCTTTGACATTTAGTGTTCCGAATACATAACTAGATACATTAGCATATCTTTTTCTATAATTCTGAATCTGGTTTCTTAAATTTACATGTAATTTTAGACATAAGCAAAATAAATATTTTAATACACCGTTAGAATGTATTTAAACTGTTTCCTAAAATTGAAACTTATTTTGTCAATGAAAAACATCTCGAAATAAATTTCGATTTCGACAGCTTTTCCAACAATGATGAATGGAATTTAAATCTTTCAGATATTATTTTAGTTTTGAATATTTTATTACCTATAACATTTCCAAAATTTTAATGGTACCGAATTTAAATTCCTAGTAATATTCCATTTTCTGTTAAAAGTACATGTGACACACTTAAACATTTTTCATGCATAAAAGAAGACATTTTTATTGTTAAATTATAGTTTTAATAAATAAGAATCAATTTAATTATGGACTGATTTTATGGTACTCTCTTATGTACTGCAGCAATATTTGTTCTGATAAAATTTATTTATAAAGGAAATACATAATTTCCCTAATAAATAAAAAAAGAATGTTATATATATATATATGTAAGGATAATTAAATTAGATCTAAACTAAATCGCTAGTCCACTTCTAACATTTATTTTCCCGTTACATCTTCAAGTATTAAATTTATTACCCAGTTCGGGAATGGATTACACATGTCTTTAAAAGATCTCGCCGCTCGGACCATTAATTTTTATTACCTAGTATTTCAAATATACCTCTTCAATAAGACATATACTTGAAGACATCTGGCTTTTGAGGGGGCCGCCTATTCATATGGTTAACACGTGTCCGTCTCTCTCTCTCTCTCTCTCTCTCTTACAAACAGATTACAAAATTATGTCATGGAATTAAGATGGTTAAAAAATAATGTCTCGATATTCAATCAAAAAACCCCGACATATATATATATATATAAATTTTAAGTTTTTAAATTCTAAATTTTTGAGAATTTGGATATTTTTAGATTAGTTTACCAAGTTGCAGTAGGGGGAAGGTTGGCACCATCAAACTAGTTTAACCCCACTTATCGGTCCTAAGTCCGAGGTTGTACTTGGATATTTTATAAATTTTATCATATACAATTTTAATTTCGTTTGAAAATGTTGGATCTTCATTATTTTTATTCGCCATTGATATTTTGAAATGGGGTGTCGTACTCTAGGATTCATATGGTTTCGAATATTTGCTTAATTATAATTGTGTGATTTATTATATATATATTTAAATATATATATATATATATATATATATATATATATATATATACTAGGTGAGTACAAATAATGAACCCGATTTTAAAAAATCATATTATCGAAACTACTGCATATAATACAATAAATGGTACATGAATGTAAAAAGAAATGTACCAAGTGTTTTTTCCAATTACAAATGTTTGGTATTTGGAAATATATGACCCTCTTATAACATGCCACCATTGTTCTATACATTTTGCAGGATCACTCTATCACAAGTGCTTACTTGTCTCTTCTGCACAAGTGCTTACTTGTCGTCCTCTGTTATTTGTTGTATCAACTGCAAATGATAAAGCTTGAAATAAATTTTTTTTCATTTCATTTTCCATCTCGCTTTCTGGGGCATTTCAAGATTGCAACTCTGGTAGACTTTGAACAAAACTATACCTCACCCTCTCCACTGCTTCTTCTGAGACGCTGGGCCGGCCGTTTCTTTTCTTTTTACACAAGTAATCTGTTTTCGTAAATTGAATATACCATCGCAGAATGCCCTTACTGGTTGTTGCTTTTTTTCAGTAGCAATTTCTAAATGCACGTTACACCAAAATAACTGAAAAAACCCTCTTCTCTGCAAAGACTCTTTTCTGTCATTGTCACCATGTTTGAATTTCAATCACAACGATCTTGAATATGCTCTTAATAAGGGGTGGAAAAAATTTGGTATATTTCTCCTTATATTTATATATCACTTAGCAGTATGCAGCAGTTTCAAAATATGATTTTTTTAATTGGGTTCGTCATTTGTACTCACCTTGTATATTTGAGAATCCAGTGCAAGGAAGTGCACTTTATAAGGGCTATTGAATTAGGAATACCTACCTATTAACGAGTTGGGCATCCTCTGGCCTTGAAAACGGCTGCCACATGACGAGGCATAGATTCAACAAGCTTCTGGAAACGTTCCACGGGCATGACTTGCCAAATATTGGCGAAAGCTGTCCAATAATTCAATAAGGTTCGTTGGTGCTGTGTGATGGCCTTACACACCTTGTTTCAAAACGTCCCAAAGATGCTCAATAGGATTTATGTCTAGCCTTCTGAGTGGCCAATTTATGACAGAAAAATCATAGAAATGCTCATCCAACCAGCCAGTAGTCAACTGGGACTTGTGAGAGGTACAGTTGCCTTGCAGGAAAACACCATTATGATGCGTATAATAGAACAGCATAAGCGGATGAAGGTGATCACCCAACATTTCTACGTACAAAATTGGATTAACGGAGGTTGGTACATTCACCAATGATCATGGTACATCACCATGGTAAAACACCCCAGACCATCATTGAGCCACCATGCCCTAGTACAGTTCCAACCTAGCATGTAGGATCCATGTCTTCATGAATCTGAAGCTATATTCTCAGTCTCCCGTCGGCGTTAAGTAGTTGGAATCGAGACTCCTCACTCCATGCTACTCGTTTCCAGTCCTCTACAATCCAGTCTTTGTGCTCTCTTATCCACGCAAGACGTGCAGCCCTATGGCAAGCATTCAGCAATGGTACTCTCGTAGGTCGACGGCTCACGAAACCCATATGGTGAAGCGGGCGTTGTATAATCTGTTTACTGACTTAACGACTGGCACTGTCATTCAACTGGGTGGTAATTTGAGCTAATGTTTGGCTTCGCTGGCAATAAGCCTGGACCGTCTCTCACCACGCACTGTCAAAGTTAATTGTCCTTTGTAGTTTGCCCGATCGCTAGTTTTTTATACGCCTTCCGTGTATTCTTGGTATATTCTTTGCACTGTGGACCTTGAAAATTCTAGCTGTCTGACGATTTCGGACATTGAATGACCCATGCGTAGCGCAACTACGATTTGTCCTCAAAGGAAAGCGTCTAAACCAGGCAATTTACCCATACTGGCAATTCCAACAACTAATTCAGAACTACCATAGTACGCGCTATATAAATAGTTACCCAGCGTCCTCACTTGCGCAGCGCTACACAATTTGCATAGCTCTTGCTATCCGTAAATCAATGTCACTTCTGTGCATATCGTAATATGAAGGAAAAAACATTTGTTTCGTCTCTTAAGCTTCACTGTGTCTGCCAAATAAGAAATATCTATATAACCTCTAGATAATTCTGAATATGTATATAAGTAGATGCATATATGTATTTTAATTATTTAAATTTACATTATATTTTTAACTTTTGAGAATAAAAAAATGTAGTGTTAGTGATTTCATTAGGCTAAAAAAAAATGCGAATTTACACTAGGGTAAAAAGGCAGAAACATAATTATGAAACTTCTGCTTGTATTCACTTGGAGATTAAATGAATGTACTTCTAAACACATATTATGATGAGAAAGCAGGAAAAGGAACCTTTCATAATGAACACAATGGAACTGTAGTATTGTTGCTTATTGTTCCAACCCAAAACTCATAATCAAGAAGGCGCCATGAAGTTATTACACGTAGATACGTATGTTCTTTATGATTTGCGTAAGAGTTTTAGAAGTTTTGTATTGTTGTACAGAGATAATGCGTTTAAAAAGTGATTCAGAATAAAACTGTCCTAGACAAATTATTTTAAAGGTATTTTAGCATAATAAAAATTGGATGCATTGTAATCTTATCATGAACCTTGAATAAATTCTTCAAAACAACGTACTCAAATTATAATTAACTAGGTCCTATACCTCTTTTTGGCCTTTCATTGCTGCATAAAAAAATTTAGTTTAAATCTCCTTTACACTTCATATATTCTAATGTTTCATTTATTTTTCGTTCTGATTATATATAGACACAATGAGCTTCACAAGCAAAGCAGAGTTTTCTTCATATTACAATGTATTCTTTATACAATCCATCCATTCATTTTGTTGGGCAAGTTCGTAAGAAAACATAAAAGCAGCAATACTCAAATTTTCATGGTCATAAACTAGAGGCCAACATTGCTTCCGTCGAGTCCAGATGTCATCGAGACCTCGCCGTGTAATGGAGCTGATGCGCGTTAAACATATCAGGGCTCATGCTAAAGAGATGTGGAAGTTTCGAGAGTGAAGTGTGAGCTCAGATGTCATTATCTTCACTTGACCGAGGACCAAAATGACGAGGTGCTTTGCTAAAAGCCTTCGTGTCGCTTCGAAGTGCGACGTTAATAAGCCCTTAATCAAGAAAACATTTTTCTTTCTTCATAAACTTTTAAGACTCATACCGCACGTACGTACTGGAACACTTCAAGTTCCAGGTGTAGGGAAAAAAGTTTTTATTATTTTTCCAGTGACATTGGGGTCAGTAGTGTTAATAACGAGAAGAATACAATACTTAAAAGATAAGTAATATAAAAAATTATCAGTTCCTACTTAGGTCAACAAATAAAAATTACAAAAAATAGTACAATTAATATAATGTTACAATGAAATAGTTACAATTAATATAAATATGACAATTGATATATGACAGAGAATTACAATATTAAGTGACAAAATAGAACGTGGTTTTCCATTTTCCTTTCTATATATGGTGGACTGTTTTTTTTATTTGTTACTGTTTATTCATAATTATTCGATTAAAATAGTATAGTATAAAATAAATCACATTCTCGGAAATTATGCCATCCCAGGTGGGGTTCGAAGTCATGACCTTTGGATTATAAATCCAATGCACTCTCCATCGCGCTACAGGAACACACCGAACGATTTTCCTTTTTATATATATATATATACTGTTGGACTATTATTTTTGTGTTTGTTACTATTTATTCATTTTTTAATTTAATAAAAGAATTAATATTTGAAAAAACTGTATTAACATCATAACACTACAACAAAGGTGGCGAACCTTCATGAACCAATGTGCCATTTTTTTCTAACGAAGTGTTTAATGAAATATAGACGTGCCGTCAAATAATTTTGACTTGTGATAATTCGAAAAATAATAAAACTAAATACTAAGAACAGACACTTTATTTACTATAAAAAAGTACCTTTTGCACTGTATAGTTGTGAATGTTTTAGTTATACGTGTAATTCAAATTAAAGTAACATTAGCGTGAATTCTGTTGTTGCAGATTGGATGACAAATAACTTATATTAGGATTGTAAGATATTACTCTTTTAGTAGAATGCATGCTTATTTGGAGTCATCTGCCAATCGTTTTTAAACAATTAATTATTTTTGCTGTGGTTCACTTTTTAACAATGCCGTTTTACAGACAATGTCCTGAATATCACTATTCCAGAACATAAAATACACGCCACTTTGTCGCCTTTACTAATTATGCCATATTTCTAGATTCACCAAATTTAAAATTCTCTGTTACACTTGCTATCTTGCCCTTTTTATTTTTTTGCTGAACTAGACATGTTAAATAATACTTAAAAATCGTAAGTATAACACAAATAAACTTTAAAATACAGTAGTCTCAATGAAATTGACTATGCTGCGTGTAGACAAACTTCACATCATGAGCATTTGTAGTCCACGACGTAACTAAGGCAAGACAATAACAAACGAGTGTACTCCCTCGCCGCACCGCAACCCATCATTCGCGTTTGTTAGTAATACTTCATAGTGAACTTTGTTATTTTAAAATAAAATGCAAGCCATTTTGATCACTGGCGTGCCCAAAGTATTGTGTCACGTGCCTTGAATGGCACGCATGCCAATGGTTTGCCATCCCTGCACTGCAAGTTTTTAAAAAATATATTTGAACTTGAATGGATAAATAAAAAGTAAGAAAGTATTTTATTCACGATTGAAAATTTCAACAAGATATATATACACAGGGTGGCATTAATTAAACTGCAAGTGTTCAAGGGGTGCTAGAGAGAAAACTACCGGAAATATTCCAGTGAAATTTGGTGTCTACACGTTTCAGAACATGATGCAAAGTTTAAGCCCATCAAACAATATAAAAACAAGACCACATTGAATAATGGTCAATCATGACCCACGTTCCCCGGACCTTAATCCTTGCGATTTTTATCTGTGGGGACATCTGAAAGATATGGTTAATAGAGAAAGACATGCTCTGTTGCAGAATTGAAATCTAACATAACGAGATCCGTGAGGTGTGTTACAACAGAGATTTTAAATGCGACGGTGGACCATGCTGTTTTACGTTTTCAACATTTGATTGCATCTGGTGGTTTGCATATTGAGCACATCATGTGATAATTTCCTTGAATAAATAATGGTTTAATTGTTTTCCAAAGCGTCTTTATGGATCGTTTAATTTGTGTGATGTTTTATATTGCATATATGCCTCTTAGAATGACATTATGGTGTGTCAATCGGTTTTGGAAGTTGTATATGCCACTGGTGAGCGTTGAAATACGGTACAGTGCCATCTAACGGGTGAAAATGGCGATTTTTTTCTCTACATATTTGACTTGCGCATGTTCCGAAACGTGTAGATACCAAATTTCACTGGAATATTCCCAGTGGTTATCTTTCCACCCACCCCACTTGAACACTTGCAGTTTAATTATGGCCACCCTGTATATAGGGGGAGATACTTTGAGTTTTAAAGAAATAAGAATATCTAACCCGCACGATCATGTTAGCTGAGTCTTAAAGGGTTACAACTATTAAGGTAATTTTTTTTATAAACAACTATTGCCTACAATTGAGATGGGTATTAACTGAGGTGTTAAGATGGGTGGCGAATGGGGACATGAAACAGTACACGAACTTATTTTACAATTAAAACGTTAATTCAAATCTCATTTTGGGCAAAGAAATTGACTACTTAATGGAAAATAATCAACCAATTGAGCCTGTAACAACTCTGGATAAAAGTAAGAACAGATTTTCTTATGTAATAGGATTAGGTCATAAATAGCTCATGTAGGTGAGAGGCTACTATCTTAAAATTCTATAAAATTTTAAGTAATAATATAAGCGGATGCATTGCAGAAAAGATACAGTAAATTAATTGTTCATAACGAATCACATAATTTAGAACCCTCTCCAATCTGAAAAAGTAATGTAAGCACTTCACATTTACGAATTCCACGAAACTATTTGAAAAATTTAAAGCATAATTATTCTCCGTTTTTAGAAGCTTTAATAATTTTATGCCTTCCAATTGTAACTGGAATCGAAAGCTCCTACTCTAAGCAGTAATGAAATTCGTACACAAAGCTCCGGAAGCATAATTAAACTATAAGCGATATCAATTAGTTTTGAAGACACAAATTGTGCTCAAGCATTTGGATTGAATAGATTTGTAATATAAATGTTTTAAAAGTGTATGCAATATATTAACCATGATACAAATTATTATAAAATAATTTAAGCAATAAAAAATCAGATACACTGAGAAAATATACAAATATTTCAAATATACAAAAAACAAATATACAGAAATTCAAAAAACATCAACGTTACGCAACTGAAATAACTGAAGAAATGGCACCAACAAAGGCTGACACAAAAACCATTCTATGAGATAGACTTTAGTATTTTATTTCGCTTCACTTTTTTACTAATTGAGAAATAATTAACATAACAGACATAAATTAAAAATTATTTTACATTTTACTTTAAAAAGATATTCAAAGTTCATTAAACCTGAAAATGTTTAAAATCTCTGGAGAGAAAATTCGTATATTTTTACAAAAAGGAATATGTTTACTCATTTGTAATAAATAAGTTTTTCGAATACATTGATAATTCTAATTACTTTTTCTGTGGTTTTATGAATATGTTATTCGGATTTTTTTTTTCAAAAAAAAGAGTTTAAAAACTTGTTCAAAGCATAAAACAATGCTTTGTCCAATCGATAAAGGTGTAAATCTCACCACACGAAAAATGGATGCACTCTCTTTCAATTTCACGCTGGTGTAAGTTTGTTTTCCATTTTACAAGCGCGCCCCATCACTTATTTTGAATTCTACCACTTATTTCGAGAACTCAGTCTGCCATATTTTCTTATTATCTGTCTGGATCAAAAAGACAAAGTGGTATTTATAATCATTCTCTTTTCAATAGAAAATATAATTTCAATGTAAACCATTCGCTGTAGGTTTAGGAATGTGTTAATGGAAAATAGAATATATATGGCGCATTCAAGAAAATGGCTTAGTAGAGCATTTCAAATCCTCAAACATGAAAAAAATAAGATTTAATGGTTCTAGACCAAAAATATAACACAATTTTAGCTGATAAAGTGATTTTTACTTTTGCCCTTTAAATGAGAGATAACAGTAATTTAAACTAGCAGAAATCTATATCATATTAAATAATCCATATTTTATAACTTTAACTACGGAAAAAATCCTTAAAATATCTAAACATACATCAAAATACTTCAACATTTAAAATTTTTAACAAATTTTTACTATACACATTTTAGTTATCTGATGAAATAAAAGTGTTTTGTATATATATATATATATATATATATATATAGCGTGGACTCTGCTTTTTTGAATGCAGGTAAGTTACCTTTTTCTTGTAATGGATTTAGATATTCTATCCATTATTTTCAATAGGTTTTTGCTCAGTATTATTAACAGAAAGGGGGAAGGTTGGCTGGCCAAAAAACATGTTCAAACCCACTTTTATATAAATTATTTTATATATAAAAGCTGTCCAAAAATGCAGAAATGTTTATAATACCGTAGCATCCCTATTTTTATATTTTAAATTTTTATATTTTTATAATTTCTAATACATCCTTTCTAAAATCTTATGTCTGGTTTTTCTTACAATTTCGGTTCTTTTTCAGTTTTGATGATTATCAATTATTCATCTTTCTTTAGTAGAGAATTATAACTATATATATATATATATATATATATATATATATATAATTGAGTTTTTAAAAATATTTTGGCTGAATATGGTATCAGTGCTTAAATATGTAAAATTTCTGCAATATTTTAAGTCCTTCATAAAACTTAAAAAAACAACAGTCGGAGTAATTTTTTTTTTACTTTTTTATAAAATATTTAATTGTAATGTGTGTAATGATAAAAAATTCAATAAAAATTTGCAGTATAGTTCATAAAAATATTACAAATCTTTACTTAAATTTATTGAGATTTTTTAGAATAAGCTGTCGTTGGTTTTCTTGTAAAATCATCTTTCATTTTCGTATCTACCAATGTACGAAACTGCTGTTTAATTCTTGTGTTGATTGCAGCTCACCAAAGAATAATTACAGTTAAATAATTATAAACATAGTTAATTTCCGGATTTAAAAAAATAAGTTCGTGAAAAGACATTCTGAGTTATTTTACTGAACTTTTTACTGTCGCAGATCGATTTATCAGAAAATTTGATTTTAAGATTTGACGTTTAATTTCAATTAAAAATGTGAATATTAAAAAATTTATTTTTCCATTCTCCCGAAGAATAGGAGATGGGAGGGGGGAATTTCAAAATTAAATACTTAAATTAAACTTACCGTAAAATCCGGCGTATAACGCGAACCTATACTTTCAAGCTGCAACTTTTTTTAGGTATATTCACCGGATAACATGCGCCCTCTTTTTTTACGAAGGAACCTGAAATGTACGTCCCCAATGCTTCTATGTTTTGAAGTCATTTATTCAGGTATTATTCAGGATTTTGAAAAAATAGTATACTTCTAGAATTGCAACCCTTTAAGTTCATTAGGTATGTCATTTCTTATAAATAAACAATATTCCGATCTATGTAGAAGTCTAATTTTTTTTTTATGCTCATCTCTTTTTTTATTTTTGAAACTATCATTTTATACCAAACGTATAACGTACACCCATAAATTCTGACCTTATTTTTGGTGTTAAAAGTACGCGTTTTACGCTGGATTTTACGGTATGCGTGTTTCAATAATTTATAACATTATTTTTAAGATTAATTTTTTACAAGAAAATCTATTTTGCTTATCACAGTAAGTTATATAAGATTACTTTCAAGGTAATATTAAAATTCAAAAATATAATTAGTTACTTAAGTAATTCCAGACCATTTAATGCTTTGTATTATGTTATTAACTTTTTCTAACACATTAATTCCTTATTACTACAGTAAAATTAAATATTTATTTATATATAAACTTTTCGCGTTAGTTTGTGATGTTTTACTTTTGAAACCGAATAGTTTTAAATATATTTCAACTACGGAACTTCCTTGTAAAAAATATTTTAAAAGGATCGAGTTAAAATATTTTCTTACCTGTCCGTACAGATTCTTCTCCTGTGATTATGTGAATAAAGCATTCTGTTGTCCAATCACGTGCAAGAGCCGTACGTTACTTAAAGAGAGCAGGAAGCTGCTGATGAGAATATCTTCCTCTACATTTCCCGCATCCAAGTGAGAACATAACTCCCTCCTCTTCTTTTATGGTGGGACTAGCTGACACAGAAACTGAAGGAAGCGACACCTTCCGGAAAGCGCTAGAACTTTATATCTTAAAAGAAATGAGAAATGTTAATTAATTTCCGGCCTTGTCATGAATCTTGTAAATGAAATTAATTTTTCCACGTTTCTTTTTTAACATAGAACTTATAATTATCGGACGAAGCTTATAAAATGTGGAATAATGTATATTAACACTGATTTAAAAGTGTTAAAAATTTTTCTTATAAATCGAAACATTTTGTATTTTTGACTGATTAAAAGGAGATCCATACCATAATTTAAATGTTTTTAACCTTTAAAATTATATTTAAGTTTATAGGAGTAAATTTGAAGCCCCAATTTTTTCCATAGAATCCAAAAATAAATGAAGTATTTTATTTTCTACTAAGCATGTTATTTGCAAAAACTTCACGAGTTGTATATATGAGAATTTTTCAAAAAATTCCAAAACAGCTTATTGATCTCCATGTTAGATTTTTCATCAAAACTAAAATGTGCATTTTTAATTCCTTTTCTGAAGTTACAACTCCAACATAAAATAAAACAATAAATATAAGTATTTAATCCAATTGAATAATGAATTTTGTGTTTCAGATTCCAAGGGTAAAACTACTCTTGTTGAATTTTCTGTTTTTAAATCCTTTCGACCTATTAATTTTTCTTCAAAATGTTTCCTTTCAAATTTTCTAAAATTATTTACTTTATCTCACTTAACTTGACTCTAACTTTTTTTCATAATCTCATAATTTTTACGCGTAGAATTTTCATTTTTAGAGACAATAAGTTACAATTAATGTAAGTATGTAGAAGCAAAAAAAAAAGTATCAAATTAAAATTATTTTCATTCATAAAGATTTATAAAACTTAATTACACATTAAATACATAATTATTTTTGAAAACATTATATAATTACTACATTAGCAATTCCAAATAGTGTTTGTTCTCCTTAGGAGTATTTATGTTCGATATTTAAAGCTTAAATAAGTTAGAAGCTTAACGATTTATCATCGTCTTCTTCAATAGCTCAACAGCCTTGGGTGAATCCTGGCCTTCTCCAGAAGCCTTCTCCGGGCATCTCTACTTTTGCAATTGTTTTTCTGTTTTTAACCTTTAAAATGTTAGATCTTTTTAAATACAATTATTGGGAGTCGGAACCGATGTCCATTTCCCATGAGTTTTACCAGAAAGATATTCTTGCAGCAATGATCTTCATTCATTCTAGCCAGATAAATCCTAGATTATCCATTCTAGCTTATTTAAGTATATGTAATTTGACGAATTTTACCATATCAGATTGTTTGTAAATTTTATAGAGTCTTAAATTAGATCTTTTTCTCCATGATCCATTTACTTCGACCCCACCAAGAATGCAACGCAATATCTTAATCTCGAAATATCCCAAAACTTCTTCATCACGTCAATCCAATGCCCAAGTCGCTGATGCATAAGTGAGAACAGATCTTAGAAGACTTTTGTAAAGAAGCAATTTAGTTCTTAATTTGAGAAAGCTGGATTTTAAATAATTCTTCAAGGCATAAAAAGATCCATTTGCAGAAATGATTTTTTTTTTAATTTCTGGGACCAACTCCTTTTTATTATTTATCTCCGTTCCCAAATAAGTAACGCTATTAACTTTTCAAATTTATAATTGCCAATTTCTATGTAACTGAATTGAAAGATTCATCATTTCTTAGAAGTGTTTTACGTTTCTATTAGTATATATAACGGACTTATAAATAAACTCGAGGATACAAACTGGTTAACTTTCGAATTCATCACTTAGTATAGAAACAACGTTATTATAGAATTCAAAACATTAATCAAACAACATCGAGTCTAAAAAAACTGAGCCTATTTATACATTAAATATTTCTCTTATCAAGTTAAGACAGTACAGAACAATCTCTCCTAATTTGTGTGCTTAAAATGAACTGAAAAAATGTATTAATCGAAAGCTATAGGAATGAGTGTTAAAGTATTGGAAACTCACGGAAAAGTTCTACTTTTAAGCACTTTATTGGCCTCGAAATTCTAGTATGAAATTAGATTTGAAGTAATTTAATAACAAAGATAAATACAATTGTAGTACGATAATACAGTAATATCTATTAATCTAAGTATCAATTCGTCTTTTGTTTGAGCAACAGCGAGTTCTCTGTCAAAAACCTTTGGAAACAATTCAATGTTTCTAATGCAGTAAAATCATCGGACAATCTTAGAATAAAGTTTCACGGGGGAAAAAAACTTTAAATGGCGTCCAGAAAAAACTGCGTCGGTTTTTTTTTTCCATCATTGAAACTTATGCAGAATCAGCATCAAAGCCTGATGAGATTTTTAATCTGATTGAAATAGTCGATTTAGCCAGGTAAATAAATTAAGTAGTGGATAGTGATGAAGTTCAAAGACTGCTGAATTCTCAAAATCAGGAGCTGATAATTGATGTATGTGCAAGAGCGAGACATTGAAGAACTTTGGGTCTTAAGACCAGTTCAATCAGAAAATCAAATGAGGGGGATGGGAATTTGACAGAAGACCTCAGTTTAAATGAAAAAGAGTTATAAATTTTAGAAAATATACAGTCCAATGATTTTTCAACAAAGCAAGGAATAAAAAAATATATTCGTAAGCTCCGAAGAAACTTTAGGGGAGAAAAAATCTTTAAGCCTCTGATTACTTAGTTATAATTTATAAAACTTTCTACATCAAAATAACTTCGGCTTGTGATTTCGTATTTGTGTTATTTAAGATTTTATTAAACATTTTGTTTTCTAAATTATTATTCTCTTTCGTCTCTGGCCCCAACTAAAAATAATTTGTGCGTATTTATATGCGAAGTTATACCCCACTTACATGAATTCGACTTACGTAGTTATCATTCAGTCCAAACCTATCGCGTAAGTTCGGGGTATTATTGTACTTTATGTTGAATTGCATTTAAAAGGGATGATATAGAATTAAATAATAATTGTGTGGGATTGCGTGTGTGGGTGTGTGAATGCAAATATCATAAGTCACATATTTTGCTTTATAAAAATCTAGCTTAAGCATAGCTTATAGAATGATGTATTTATACATCTGAAGTTACCTTATGTTGCTCTGTTTCCTTCATACTGTTTAGAAAATACTGTAATTCGGAGCATCCCGGTATAGCATTTTTTTACAGTTATCTAGTAAAAGCAACTATATAAGTTTTTTTAAGAAATTGCTACCACAAAAGTAATTATAAAATGTTTTAATGTCCATGTTTTTTTTTCAATTTTTTTAAAGGAAATTTAAGGTATCCGAACACGTTGAAAATGACCAAATTCAGTCAAGACAGATATTTTTGTTTTTTACTTTATTGAATAGAGCTATCTTTTGACTTACAAAACATACTTTGTTTTGTTTCTACGCTACCTAGAGGCCACGTTACTATCAATTTTATAAAGTTAGAAAAACCGGAAGTGGGTTTTTGATCTACCAGAAGTGGGCATTTAAATTGCTCAAAATCTATCATGGCGAGTCTGATAACTCAAAATATTACGAATGTAATTTTATAAAACTTTTTGAACCTGATATTTATGTTATTTTCTAGAGAATGTACTAAAATATATCTTATTGTATGGATTCTTTTTGAGTTATGGCTTGTTATTTAAATAATGGTCTCATAAAAAATGTAACATTTCCTATAATGTTACTCAATCAGCTCTAAAATTTTCAAATTTTAATAAAAAAATAAAATTTTAGTACATTTTCTAGATAAATGCATCTAATTTGCTTTAGTAATACTGTTACTAATATATGTTTATTACTTTTTTCCTCTAACTGCTTTGAAGTTTTTCAAATATATTGCTCAAATTTCACTTATAATTGTGATTTTTGTAAAATTCAGGTAATTTATTTTAAATATTGATCGTTAAATAGTAATATTTATTGGTATTGAGTCCTAAAAAAGTATTTATAATATTTTAGTATGCTATTTTGTTAAAAAAGTACTCTGAACGTGTTCGGATACCTTAAAAAATGGTGATAAAATTATTTCTTATTCATTGAATTGGTTTATTATTTGGCAAGATTATAAAGTGAATTCCAGCTCGCATGTATCACCCTCTTCACTTGATCATGATTCAAAGTTAAGAGGTCCATCGCCTGTAGCTCTTGCATTACTTTGTAGAGTGACGTAAATAAGCAACATATCAAAGAAATATTTTGGAAATAGTATCTTTTCTAAGCTATATTCAATTTCTCTTAAGTCCTCAGAAATAGTTGGAATTTAAAGTTGCTAAAACTAAAATTTACTTAAAATCTAGATTTCTATGTATTTCACCCTTGTAAGAAAAATTAAAAATTTCGAAATTTACAGAACTGTATCAAATTTTAATAAACTATATAAAGAATTATACATGGTCTCATAAACTATACAAAAAATACAAAACATTTTCCATATGATGAAAAAAACAATAAAAATCCCATAATTAAAGTCCATTATGAAAGTATTTATTATATATCGCCATAAATGTATATCCTTCCTTTGAATTAAAAAGAAACTGAAACACAGTAAACATTTTTTGTAAGCCGCATACTAAATATTATAGCATTTTATTCATAAAATTAAATGCAAACTCTATATAAATCACATCAATAATTTTTATTGACGATATTGAAAGCCAATGGAGGGAAAATTGAAAGCAATATAAAGGATAAGAAATATAACCCAGTTCATTCGCAAATTTTTATAACCGTAGCATACATTTTGTGCAAAAAGAATTATCAATTAAAACTAACCGTTTATATAAAATACAATCTGCATAAAAACTCTACATACAAATAATAAAGAACTAAAACAATTTTTGTTGCAAACATCTTTTTTTTTTTAAATTTTTTAAAGCCTAAGAAAATCCCGTGGATTTAAATTTCTTTTAATAAATATATAAAAAATTGGGGGAAACATAGCTAAGAACCCATAGAGATATTTGAAACCACCAAAGATATTACTTTTAAAAATAAAAGTATCCAAAATACTCATTTTTTCCTTTTAGTTAAGAACTCATTCATTGAATTACATGTAAATGCTTTAAAAAAGAGTGCCAAGCTTAAAAAAATAACTGCTATAATCTAAAAAGTGAATTAGGACGTTTTTAACTATAATGCTTGTTAGATGAGAAAAGGCAAATCTAAGCTATTTTTAATGGGCTGTACATTTTCAACTAAGTCCCCAAATAGGAGATCCCTTTTACGGTGTCACCATCTCGTGTTGGCATTCGCTTCCAAGTTTTGAAGTTCTAAATAATTTTAATTTAAGATCTCGTTGGATGCTAAATATTGCCACAATTTGATTTTGCCAAGAGTACCAGAACCAAATTGATACTCAAGGGATCTTTTACATGCCACATAATCATATGGCATGCGTGCCTACAATTTCCTCATCCAGAAAATCTATCGACTCCAGCCGGGATCGAACCCACAACCTTGAGGTTACTAAGCGGGCCCACTACCGATAAGCCACGTGCTAACTTTATCAAAGTATAGCGGAGTATAAAATGTAAAATAAAAATGCTATTCTCGATGATTAATATTAATTTTGGTAATTTATGTCTCCTTCTCTCTCTCTCTCTCTCTCTCTCTTTCTTTCACTTTTAAATTAGTCTTACTATTAAATTCTATTCCAATTTTATATAAAATTGCGCATAAAATTAGTACTTTAAGAATACACCTCTTTACCATAATAATGTTGTTCTTTTACACAGCATTATTCGTAACTCTCGCTAAATACCAGCTTTCAGTAGGAAGAATAACAAAGTATAAACTTTTCAAACCATTTCTCATCTTACAAAATTTCTCTTCGAAAATGTCATTTTGTTTTGAACTTGATTAAAGCTAAATGTTCGTGACATAAAATTTTTATCTTTGTCAGCTCTTATTCTTTTATTTGAAACTAAAATTAATGTTGAAAGATAATTTAAAGCGCTCATTTTGTACCTAGATGGGTAAGAATTTTGAACGCTAAACTCTCAAAATTTTTTCCCTAAATCCTCTCTATCTAAAGAAACAAAATTCAAAAAGAAAACTAAAGCAATTTATAATTTATAATGATGTATTTAAAAATCAAATGTTCACCTTTCTTTCAAAAGGCCTTTAATATTTATTAATTTATGTAATATTAAGATAAATTACTTTAAAGATAGAACCGGCAATTGTAACTGGGATTAGAAAACAGCACTCTATATCACAATAATTTCTAAAATACTGTTAATTTTAAGTAAATAAGAGCACTAAATTAAATGTCTAAGAGCTTAACAAATAAGCAGCACTTCTTAATGCACTGTATATGTACTTACCAGATGAAATAAAAATGCATTTCTATTTCTATTTTAATATATTTTAATTTTTGTACATTGGGAGTAGTAAAAATAACACAAATAAAATTTACAGTATACAATATTTGTACAGAAAAATATCATAATCAATGAAGAAGAAAATTTTGCTTGTTTCAAAATAAATACTTTAGTCTTTACATTTCATGTTGTAACGGATCTATACGTGTCTATAACTAACCCTTTGTTGATTTTTCTGGGGCAACAATATTAACAACCAACTTTCCCCGAATGAAGAAAGCGTGTTTATGCAAATTAAGTATATTATATAAATTCTGTATTCGCGAGTTTTAGGAGTTAATTGGTGAGTGAAGGATCGTGAAATGATTAAGTGCAAATCGGAGTTTATCAATTGAAGAAGTCTAAGAGTATCACACGACGGTGATTAAATCCGGATAAGGATCGTATTCAAGGCATCGACTGGAGGATTCAACTTCATAAAAGTGCAGGTATCGTGATCCTTGTTTAAATAGAAGTTTAGCGTATTAGTGCGAGACGTAGTTTATCGTGGAATCAGTTGAGGGTCCGTATTATTATCCCCAGACTAACGAGTCTCATCTCCACGCTCTACTATCTGATCTTTTACCTTAATTAGATTATTATTGTGTCTGCTTGATATTTTGGTGACAATAAAATAATTAGAGTGAATCATACCTACTGATTATTCAGTTCCTCCCACACACCTAGCAGGGTCAGAGGGTTGACAAGGGGGATCAGAGGAAAGCAGGAACCGACAAGCTTTACAATGTGAAGTTCTTAGTTAACAAATTAACGTACTTTCAAGAAGCTATATACACATATTTCAGCTTTGTCCCACTATTTTAACATGTACATCAACAAATTTTATCTTAATGTATAGGTTTATCCAGAAATTGTTTTAAATTATCTAATAAATATTGTTACGTTGATCGGGATTCGGGGATTTTATGAAAACAGTCGCAAAGAACAAGACAGTTTTTTAAGAGCGATGAGAACGTATTGCCGAATAACAATCCTTGAAATACGGGATATAGTAGCAATATTTGCAGAATAAATCTCGGAAGGCCTTCACACCTACGGCACTCAGACACAACTATCAGTGTCTAAAATACAAGTACATAAAATGTTATTCACAAGCACACTCTCGTCTTATACAACAGCCGCAGTAGTGACTAATCGCTGGTCGACTCTTCACGGTTAAATCAATGCTACTCTTCGCTAATCAAAACAATACTAACTCAGTTTCGGCGAGCTACTCCCTAATTATAGGCCTCATGGATTCTTCTCGAAAAACCCGCTTGTGTCCTTGATCGCGATATTAGTAGATTTCTCACTTAATTTCCAGAAGAATCCGTTGGGAAGTGAACTCGCTTAAAGTGGTCACCAACATGATGACCAAAAATGATACCATCTTGGCTCTATTCTCAAGATTTCACCATTTTTCCATTGAATCGCCCTTATAATGTAAGAACCGGCGTTGCTTGCGAATATTACAATTTTAACATAAAAATAAATATAACCTAGAGTAATATAAACGTATTTCAAATACAGATATAAATTATTTACACTATTTAAGTATTCTTGACACAAAATTCGCAACAATATTAAAGAAATCCCTACATAAATTAAATGTTTCCATTATTCGAATTTTTTTTCTTTTATATTGATTATGATTCTAGGAATTTGTGTGTGGGGAGGGGATGTCATTTGTCCTTAAGTATAGATTATACACAAATATATATCATTTCCTTTCATAAATGAAACTATTGAATATTTATTTTGTGATTATAATTCTGTTAATGTTCTATTATATTTACACTCATGTCCATAAATTAAGGATAATTCAGAATCACACAGAAATTGAACTCTAAAATAAAAATTTCATCTGTAGAATTATCACACACTTCTTGAAGAAGATTGTGCAAATTACAGGAAACCACCAGATGGCGCGGATAGTACGTCACAATACGAGAGTATAAGAGAGGGGTATATAAGGAATGGCGGCAAAGAAGTAAAATTATTCACAAACGCTTTAAAAGCCTTTCAGTGCAATAACCGCATAGTTATGTCACAAAGGAAGCATTTGGATGATTTTTTACGTGGTAGAACTATCGGACAACTGGAATGTGGACGTACCCAGCTGGAAGTATCCGAGGAAATTGGAATCGCCCAGAGTGTAATCTCCAGGCTTTGGCAACGATTCCAAGATGATGGTAATGTGAGTAGATGTTACAGCACAGGTCGTCCCCGAGTTACAACGCCGAATGAGGACCGGTATTTGGCAGTTACTGCCAAAAGAAACAGACGGAGCACAGCATCAGACCTATCTCGTCAGCTCTCTTCAGCTACCGGTACGACAGTTTCAAGGCAGACCGCGTACAGACGCTTAGGGCACATTGGTCTATATGCTCCTAGGCCTGTCAGATGTGTTCCCCTTACCGCAATTCACTGTCGCCTGCGATTAACCTGGAGTAGAGAGCATGCATTGTGGACACCGCAACAGTGGTCTTGTGTGATGTTTTCCGACGAGTCCAGGTTTAGTTTGCTGTCTGATTCTCGCCGGACTTTCATATGGAGAGCGCCAGGTACCCGTTACCACTAAGAGAACACCATTGAACGACACCGTTACGTTGGTGCAGGATGGCTCGTTTGGGGAGGAATTATTCTTGGTTCCAGAACTGACTTGCATGTTCAGAGTGTAACGATGACAGGCCACATCTATCGAGATGTCATTCTGGAACAACATGTACGTTTGTTTCGGGGCGCCATGGGGGCTGAATTTCTGTTTATGGATGGCAACGCCCGTCCTCACCGAACCAACATTGTAGACGAATGCCTTCAATCGGAGGATATCACCCGTATGGATTGGCCAGCATACTCACCGGACTTGAATCCAATAGAGCATGTGTGGGATATGCTTGGCCGACGAATTGCAGCCCGTCAACTCCCTCCCACCTGTCTACCGGAACTTCGGAGGACATTGCTTGATGAGTGGTGTAACATTCCCCAAGATCAGATTGATTATTTGATACTCAGCATGCGTAGGCGTTGTAAGACCTGTATTGCATCGTCCGGGAGACATACTCCGTATTAACCATCATACTAACCATGTTATACTGTTTTTTGTAAATAGGTTCTTTTTTGAAATTTGCTCCAGGGAGTAAAAATCGCAATTTTTATTAATTATGTCAAACCTGTAGCATCTTTTTTGCTCTTTACCTTTTTTTTAATAAATAGACTTTACAAATAAGTCAAATTTGTTTTGCTTCTGTCTCTTTCTTTGCCTGAACTTCATTATCCTTAATTTATGGACATGATTGTATATACTTTTTTTTATTTGCTATAAAATGAATGGCTTAGCATCTTTAATAGCAAATATTATGGAATATTCAATTTTAAATTATATTACTCAACCCTAATTTTACTAAACATAATTATGTTTTCATTCATTTTGATGGTGAATTAAATTAATCATTTCTTTATATGTATTCACTCATTCTGTTCATTTTAATACATCTGTTAATAAATACACACAATATAATATAAATAATTGCAAAAGAGGATTTACTTAAATTAGACATGGTATACATATCCTACACATACATTCCACTTCCCTTAAATGCTTTCTCGAGAAATGAATCTAATAATTTCAAATACAACACTTACGTGCTCTAACATGCATATTGCAATTCGCATTAAGTTCCTAATATGAATATTTGCTCCATCCTCTTCATTTAAGGCAGCCTTTAAAACAAACGGAAATCTCTACATATAACTATTCTCCAATAGTTCTGACAGAAAATACCGTTTTGCAGGGCAATTCCATTCAGAAATGGAATAATTTCTGAGATTTTCTGGGATCAAGTAATGTTCCCCTGATTACTTCAACGATCTGCCACGGACAACTCTCTGAGGACAAAATTGTTTGCAGGCACCGAGATTAGTTTGCATCGCAATCACCTAAGGAAAACGGGATATCTTGGCGATAGATAT
This sequence comes from Trichonephila clavata, assembly GCA_019973975.1. NCBI lineage: Eukaryota > Metazoa > Arthropoda > Arachnida > Araneae > Nephilidae > Trichonephila > Trichonephila clavata. Next base: position 8,587 of record BMAO01008757.1, on the reverse strand, counting down.
GGAAATTCGGGAAAAGAAGAAATGGGCGCATATTTATTAATGAAGTTAATATCGAAATATTGATGACATGAAATTGGGGATGATTTAGAGTGCCAATCATTTAACACTATTAGTTCAAACGGAAAAGCAGAAGTTGTATTGATAAAATTGTAAATGATTTCATACAGATACACAAGTATATGATTTTTCATTTAACCATTTGTTTTCCAATGTGCTGCATTTAGAATTTTTGAAATTTTAACACGAAATGTTGAAAGTATTATGTTGTTGTTGTCAGAGAGCCTGAGATAGGATGAACTTCTACACGATAGATGGCGAAACCACCTATCTCCACCTCCACAATTTAGGCATGGAACTGGAGGGGAGAGAAATATTATCCATCCCCCTGCACCCGTGGTTTCTACTGCAACCGCCCACAAGACTTTCGGACACACTGATTTAACGAACGCGTACTCCGAGTGTACTCGGAGGTATTAGGTGGCATCGGGAATCGAACCCAGGCCTTCCGGTTTGGAGTCTGATGCTCTAACCACTATGCCAAGAACATTGTTGTAAATATTGTTGTAAATTTGCGTGGGGGAAAATAGTCGAAGATTTCAATAGCCAGGAGACTACACAAAGACAAATTGATATGTATACATAAAGAAACATTATAACAGATTGTTTACTATTGTGCAAAACGCACTCGTTATAAATAAGCTTCTACAATCTTTTAGAAATGGCTCTTCAGAACAATTTCTCTATTAGGAACTCAGACTGATAAAGTCTTTCTCTCTTATAGCAGTCAAAGCGCAAACATATTCCGATCGCAACTACACTTTCTTCTGAACTGACTTGATCTTTGTTTCAAAGATACTTCATACAATATCATAGTAATTTTTAAAAGGATCCATCGTAGAGCCCTCTCGATGGTTCCTTGGCAATATCGTATTTTTCGCCAAACTTGTCACTATTGTGGTAACCTTTCTCACATCTTCTATGATTACCATCATCTTATTTTTTTAATTTCACTCTGGGAAGAGAACTTTGCCTGTAAAACTCAATTTTCCCCTAAGGAGAGCACCACTGCAATGAAAAATACACATAGCGTGTTTTAATATTTTCCTTTTAAGAGAAACTAAATTTAATAACCATTATTCTTAGAAAGTCCAACGGAGAAAATAGTGTAATTATTTTCAATAATGAAAAACAAAAAGTGCAATTGTTAAACAAATATACGAATATTCAATTTGTAAAAAACAAAAGGAATGCACTGTAAAATATTTGAGGAGAATTTTAAAATTCAAATCATAAAAAAAATGTGACACTATCTGAATTAGTACACGTTAAATGAATTGTATTTATTGTCATAAGATAACAACAATTGATTAATATAAATATGTACTAAACTTTATCATCTTGTAATTTAATTTAATTTTCTGTTTTGTGTGTGTCGGTTTTATACGTTGGTTTTATAGGCTTTTATAACTTATAATCCTTAGGCTCTCGATTTTCACAGCACAGATTAGTAAGGTTTTTTCCTAGTTCATGGTACTATACATATTATTTTAAATTAATTACAATAAAAAATGTCATATATAAAATATGAAAAATACTTCAAAATAAAATATATAACAAATAAAAATTTCAATTCATATAATGTTGCATACTATAAGTTGCTGAATTATTTATTCAAAATCGTTAGTTTTGACCTTAACAAATCTCATTTATCTCAACTAAGAAAATATTGAAATATTCAATATGTAAGCTATAACTGTATCTTATGGTTTACTAAAAAAAGTCGGTATTACACTTACGCCAAGTATTTAACAATAAAAAAGGCATGATTATCTGCATTGTTCTCTCTACTTGTATAATGTTGGAAGACAATTACGTTACTCCCTTATATAGGCCTTCATATACGGTACCTTAACTAGAATGCAATCAATCCTCACCGGTGTAGAGCCACATCATTAGATACTCAAAGCTCATCAAGCAGTAATGTATTGAATAACATATGTAATGAGTACGTCCACACAACATAATGTATTGTTCACACCACGAACTCCCTAGATACTGTAAATACAAGTCTTGACATACAGGTTTAACTATGTTGCAAATCCTTCGTCTTTACAGTAAGTTTATTATCGCAAAATTTAAGATATCGAGATGTAATTTTTCTCATTTGCTTCAGAAAATTGAATGCTTCTCTTTCTAGAAAATTGGTATTAAGTTATGTTCTACGAATTATCCTAACAAATTAATGTTAATCCCTCTACTTTAAAAGAAATTGCTTGTAAATTCCGATATTAGTTTGAATTAATTTATAAGAAAAAAACTAATCTTTCGAAGGATTGTGTTCTTTTTTAATGATATAATTCGTAATTACATCAAGAATCTTGAAAAATGAAACTCAATGATAATATTTTTAACTAACTTATTTTGGGGTAAATATAAAAAGATTTCATTTTAACTTTATTTTTCTGAACATAGCATTTTGATAAAATGTATATCGAATAAATCATTACTAATGCATTGAATTTAATGTAATTTTTGGAGCTTTCACAGATAAGAAATATTTAATGGAAAGACTAAATAGAAAAGAAGTGAATATTTTTTGCTTATTAAGAATGACAAAACTTCTTCGAAAAACATTTCAAACTTGTAACAATACTTAAAATTAGCATATAAATTATTTATTAGCATATAAAGCACAGAAAAAATATATACTGAAGTAAGTCTATTTTTTAGGATAATCCAACACATATATTATTTGAAATTCTTGCTTCAGCTTTATACTTTTCTCTTACTATTTTACTTGTAATAATTTAAAGTTATAAGACGCATGCGTTTTTGAAAACTGAAAGATTCTTCTGTTTATCTCTATTAATATTAAACTATGCAAAAGAAATCGGAAAGGTATCCAGATTGAACTGATTATCTGCAAGAAAAAAAATTAAGCTCTTATCTATTTTCTTAAGCATATTCCAAAATAAAAATATTAATTAAATATATATAGTTAAATGTGCACTAATGCAGAGCGTAATTATACAGAGAAAAAAATTACTATTAATCGTAACTTACTATGCGAAAAAGGTGTTCCATGATATGGAGATTAGGAGAATAATTTCAAAATTGAATACTGCCACAAAGGGGTTGAATTTTCTAAAAAATAAGAGAAGATTCAATTTTAGTAAGTTGATTTTATACTCGAAATAAAATCATTTTTCTCCAATATAAATAACTAACAGCGATCATTATGGATATTTGAATAGTGAATAGTTAGTGATCCCTCAACCAGTGTGGCGCGGTACTTTTGTGTGCCGCCAAGTTCTTAAACAGTGCCGCCAAATTTTTTTCAAATTCTTAATTATACTCTGACTTAGCGTTATTTCCCAAATTTAGATTTTAAAAAATTTGATTGGGTCGTAATACATTTGTGATAACGGATACATCTGTTCATGAATTAACCTTGAATGAAAAGGAAAAGAACTGATTTCACTCTATAATAGTCGAGATTTAATTTCAAAATAATCGGAAAGGTCAATTAATTCATTTTGGACAGAAATTAGCGATTATCCTATAATAGCCAAAAGGCTTTAAAAATATTGTTGCACCTTTCTACATCTTAATTGCGTAAATTCGAATTTTCAGCATTAATAAATATAAACGTCAAAAAAAGATCGAGACTTTTAAATATAGGTGACGAAATGAGATGGACATTATAATTTTTATGACCAAATATAAGCTAAATTATGAAAAATCATCATGGTTAGTGCATCGCGCTTCCACACTACAGGTCCGAGGTTCAAACCCCGGGCTGGGCAAGGTTGACTCAGCCTTTCATCCCAACAGTGGGTTGATAAAATGAGAACCAAGCTTACTTGGGGGTTTCGCTTCAGGCTGACCACCTGATCGGAACATCTGCTCATGCACCCCAGCGCCCAATGGTCACGTATACTGAGATGGGCACAGTAGGCCTTGGCCCTCATGGGCTGTTGCGCCACTGAGTTTGAGTTTGAGTTTATCAAAAATCATCAAGCTCAAGTTTCGCATTAAACGTACTTTTATAATTAATTTGTAATTAATTGCTCAATAAGCATTTTGTTGTCTTTTTCGTACATATTATTTTATTTAGCATTGAAAATTATTATCATAATCTATTTTGCATAGTGTATTTACACATGAGTGAAATTCTTGGAAACTGATTTTATTGTTAGTGTGTCACCAAATTTCGAAATCGTCAAAAATATACCGTAACAGAAAAACGGTTGAGAATCATTGGAATAGTACAATGTAAATTGCTATATTTCATAGCCCCAGCTCTCTCTCTCTCTCTCTCTTTCTCTGTGTCTCTCTCTGTCGCTCTCTCTCTGTCTCTCTCTCTCTGTCTCTCTCTCTCTCTCTCTCTCTCTCTCCTCAACGAATAAGTCCAATCAAGGCGTTTTTCTATCTTCCGTTTCATCATGCACTGAATTTCGACAGTAGATTTTCTTTAAATTTAATAGGGAAAAAGATGTTAAATGTAACTGAGAGGGAGAGGGGTTCTTATAACTTTTTAGTAGTTGCCCTCTTAAATAAATGCTAAAAATTATTAAAATACTTGTTTTTCTTTATCTAAATTTACTTTGACTTTTTACCATAAGAAAAGCAAAAATACCTAAGTTTCATTTCCCTTGTGGTAATAACTTTAAAATTAATTTATTTTATTTTTCTATACCAGCGAATATCTTTCCTGCATAGATAGGTTTTAAAGTGAAAAAAAAACAATTTCGATCTACTCTAAAGTACACACAATTAAGTCTGAATTTGGCCCAAATGTTGTGCAGTATGTATTTAATGTTTAAAGATCATCTCTACAAAAGTGCGTCAAGAAATCATATTTTGTGAGTTTGGAAGTTTCATAACTAGTTACGGTATTGATAAAGAAAGTAACAAAGCACATCAGACATTTCCAACTTATTACATCTCTAATAAATCTGACTAATCGAGAGACGTCACATTAATAAGAGATATATACGTATTTTCACTCATTTGTGTCTGGAATCCTTACTTCAATATTGATTCAAAGCTCTCATGTTGCACAATCAACCAGGATTAATTCAAAATAAATGCAGATTCTCTCAAGTGCAATTTGAGAGTCAAAAATTAAGTTAATAACACAATAGTTATTTATTGAATAATTTTAATAGATTAAATGGTTCTATGTACTTTAAATGAATAATTTTATAAAGTTGATTTTTTTTTCATTAATGAGGAGATAATTCCGAAAATTATGCCTTTCTGAAGTTGAAGAAGTTGTTGACTCTTCAATTAATAACTCAAAACATTTGTGAGAAAAAAAAATTACCGATATATATTAAATAAATATTTCGAGCTATTTGCTAAGGTTTTTCATACTTTTATCTTTCTTATGTGAAACATGTATTCTTATAGTTTCCCTACAAGTAATATTCAGCAACATTTAACAATATTTAATATGCATTACATTTCATATAAATATCCATGCTACACTTATAATAGTATCTGTTCAGAGCTATATTTTTAAATGCCTTTTAAATTATAGTAAATTTAAAATAGAAATGTCATTAAAACTATTTTTAATAACTATTTAAATATAAAAGTACTTAAAAAGCATTCCGCGCGTATTTTTTCAACTAACTATTGGAATCTGTAAGTCCGCACCCATGATTTCAATTTTCAAAATAAATAAATTTGTTACCTGTTTTATAAGAAATCTTCGCATTTTCTCAAAATACTTTTATTTGGCCTCTCTTTTCAATTCCTACTATAATAGGGAATTGAAAAAAGCTGCTCACTCTCTCTCTCTATTTATCTTGTTCAAATGTTCAATCGTTAATAAAATGCATTTTAAAGCACTCAATTGAGCTGAAATTTTATATACGCACTTATGTTGGATGACAATACAGTAATTTAATTATAATTAATAAAAATTAATTGATTAAAACTAATTATTCGAAGAAATACAAATACAGTCACGTTGGCCTCATTTTTGGTGACTTAGTGACCATTTTGACGTGTCAAAACTTTAAAACGTTTTTTTCTCACATTTTAAAGAACTCATTTGAACTGAAATCTTCTATACACTATTGTTTTGGGTAACAATACGAGATAATTTAATTATAATTAATTAAAATTATTGACTAAAATTAATTATTTAAAGAACTACAGATACAGCCACGTTGGCTTCATTTATGGCGACTTGGATCAAAACTTTAAAAGATTGTTTTTCTCACATTTCAAAGCTGAACAGTTGAACTGAAATTTTATATACACGATTGTTTTGGATGACAATGCGATACTTTAATAATAATTAATAAAAATTAATTGCCACTTAATGTTGTGATTCTGCCATATGTATATACATATTTATATTAATTGTAACTATTTAATAAAAAGTAACTAAAATAATTTTTTTTTGTTGATCTAAGTAGGAATTGACTTAAAAAAAATTGTTTATATTACTTGTAAATGAAAAATTTCAACATTTTTATATATACATAATACTTCTAAAATGACAAAATACTTCATGATTTAGTATATACAGGCAGAAAGAAGGCCGGCAGTAACACACACTGGTATGCAAAAGTTAAAGAATTAACCCATTTTAGCTGTTTTTGAAAAATTTTTGAACCATTTATAGCAAAATTGCAAAACATAGCAAAGGAAAGATATTTTCCTTTTAATTATATAATAACTTTTGTTCTTACTATTTTATTTAATACAAATTAGAAAATTGATACTTTAAACAGTACTCTGAGTGGATTTACTTTTGTTCGTGCATTTTAAGGTGAATTCTAATTTCTTTTTTCAAACTTAGTACAGAGACAACGTCTGGATGATGGATTTAGATAGAGATCAATTGGGAGATTGAAGGCAGGTCAATCCGAATCAAGGTAGCAATGTGTTCTAAATGTGGTTTGCAAAATATCAAACTATTTCCAAGAGACCGAAACAATATCCAAAAGATCATGTACAGAGTTCCCAAAAATCACCAGAAGCCAAGATGGTCATTTCTTGGCTTTAAGTGCACGGCGGATAACAGCTACTCAACTTACAAATGAATGCTTCAGTGATTCCCGCAGCTCTGTACCTTAGCTTGTGACGGATCAATATGCGACCTTCAATTAATAAATCCTCTCAAGTATTCTTTTGGTCAGCAAATTTTAACCAAAGAAGGAAACGTGATATGCAAATTAAGTTTATTATATATATTCCTACTTCACGAGTTGAAGAGACAGTGAATTGTGAGTGGGTCAGAAGTGAAGAGAATAGTGAATTGAAGGAAGAGAATAGTAAACAGAAAGTTGGAAGGGAAGAAGTTTAGCTAACTAGAGGTGACAAGATCGTTACAAGGTGAAGATTACCAGAATTGGTTTAAAAGACCTTGTAAAAGATTACAGCCAGGAAGATAGAGTTAATTACAATTGATTAGAAGACTGCCTAAAGTCAGGTACTGTAAACTTCATATTACGTTGATGATTAAAGTGTTAAAATCGTTAGGCGGACATTAAATACTTAGCTTCTGTGTAAAGTAATATTAAGGAGAGCCCACATTATTACATGTGTCTTCCCAAATGCGAGTCTTGTCTCTTTCCTCTATTGCTTGACTGAATTATCTTATTTATAGTGTTATTTGTGTTAGAGTTGTTTAATGTGGTAAATAAAATAGTTGAAATTTATCATGTCGAATGATCCTTTAGTTCCTTCCACACCTTTAGCTGGGTCACAGGGGGTAGAAGGGATTTGGGCTCGTTTGAAGCTTTAAAATATGTTATTTCCCTAAATTTTAACTGGGCACGGAGCTATCAGGAGACTATACAATCTAACAGACTGCAGATTACAGGAGAGCCCTCCTGACATGATACAGACAATATCATCCTTGGACACAGAGGAAGAGGGCTTGTGCTTTCTGCACCGATGAGTCAAAATTATAGTCAACACATATTTTTGATGTGCTCACATATGGAAAAAACCAGGGAACTGTTTCGTTCCTCCAACATCATAATGGTCCATCGTGATCAGTTGATGATATGTGTGCTTGATACTGAGGATATTCAAAGGAATATTAATCAGCAAGTCTCCAGACCTCAATCTATTATGTGTGTATATATACCATGGTTTAAATAAGTTTCAGTAGTTTCAACTTAATGTTTATTTAGTTCTTTTAGAATTTTGGTGGCTTTAATTATATTCAAACCATGAGGATATTGGACAATGGCGCGAAGCACACCTTACCATGAAAGTTAGAAAAGCGGAAAGGGGATATCAAGGGATCGAAAGGTTTTATATTTTTAGAAAAAGGGTTTTTCTCTCTCTCTCTCTCTCTCTCTCTCTCTAGATTTCTGCTAATTCAGCAGTTGTCTTAGGTTTTGGGTGATAACGGATAGTGCGATTTTACAACTAAATTTAAAGGTATTAGATTCTAAAGAAAACAAAATAATGCATGATTTGGAAGGGAATATATATATATATATTATTTTTGAAATAGATAGGGGTTTTAAAGTAATATAAAGAAAGTGTGTTTATATATATAAACTAACCATTACTCATTCGCTTAGCTGGGTATTTCATGATATTGTACGAA
>BMAO01008756.1:33242-108268 GCA_019973975.1 Trichonephila clavata | reverse complement strand
AATTCTTGGTACAAGTTCGATATACGGACTTTTTTCAAAAATCGCCAAATTTTTTTCCGGCGACAACAGTCGCCAAGGAAGCACAGGGTTGCATTCCCCCCCTCCTTCCTTCCCCTTAGCCGCCAGTAAACACCGCGACACTTCCCCGCCCCCTCCCTTCCTCCTGACTGAACAGTTTTGCAAAGTTCCTGTCTTCCATCTAAGTTTACCTCCCCCCCCCCGCCACCTCTGTACGAAAATTAATGGTGGGGGATTCTTTCTAACTTTAGTAGAAGCATAAAAATGAAATGTAATATTTTTTTCCTACATAATATTAAACTAAAAAAGTAGTGAAAGGACAAATTTTTATAGAACTAAAATGTAAATAGTTAATGATTATTTTAGCAATACTGCATTGAATTTAAGAATAAAAATCTATTTTTTTAAGTGATTCAGAATAGTAATGAACAAATTGTTCTATTTATCATCATTAAGCCTAGAAGAGAAACATTATAATTTAACATATTAAAGCAAATTAACAATAAAATTAAAGTCATAAATTAAATATAAGGAGAATCTTTCTTGCTTACATTGAATAAAATAAATATAAATAATTAACTTACCTTGCAGCACTTTATGTATAAAAAATTGTCATAAAATGGCCAAAGTCATCACTTGTCAGCAAGATAGATTGTGATAAAAATCATGGTGATAAAAAATCTTGATTAAATTCCCCTTTTAAAGAATTTGACTTCAGCCCAGTTGATGTCCCTAACAATTTTTAAAAACTTATTGAAAAATCCATTGTTTCAATTGAACAATTCAATCCACAATTCCCTGCTGTTTGCTTCATTTTCTAAACTTATATACAGCAACAAATGAAATTTTAAATCTATTTTTCTATTGCAGGTAGGGAGTGAATCTGTAACATGCTTCCAAGTGCCTTCTATGGTATTTGTGTGGCAATTCGTTACAGGATTTACAAAATGAAGGCTATGATTTAACGTCAAATGATCAAACCTTCTTGTCCTAAATTTTTAAATGCCTTCCATTTGTTGGAAAAATCATAGTTCCAGGCTCTATCCATTCCTTTAAAATGTTGACTAGAATCTCACAATATATGTTGTGTACTGCTTCCCTCTGAATTCGATTTGTCGACCTTCTGCATAATATAGAATAACTTCAATGACAAATTGCCCCCAATCTGCAACTGTATCAGAAGATAAATAGAAATAAGCTTTGGTCTATTTTGTTCTGGTTCCATTGATCAAATGATAAGTGAGACGAAAAATCTCATTTAATTTTAGTTTGCTGCAAACTGAACCACAAGCCAAGATTGTATGGTTTTAGTTGAACTATACAAGCCATGATGTATGGTTTTAGTTGAACCCACATATCTTGTTATTCCTGGAATTTCTGCAAATCTATGATTAACCATCTAAAATAGAATTTTTTCTTCCCAACTTCATCAGAACATTACAATTGCAGTAAAAATAATTCTAATTTAATCAGATGAGTTTTTCTTGCAAAATCTAAAAATGGTTTCTTATCCCTACATATTTCATAAACAGAATCGAGATTTAAATACTCCCTTTTTCTCCCAAAATGTGGCCTTTTTGCTAGAAAATAAAACAGGAACTGTTTCTGACAGAACTTTCTTATACTTGGGTAAACCACTGCAAATAAGTCCCATGGTTAGAGGGAACAGGTTACAATATTTAAAGGTATATAAAATAACAAGGTTTTTAAAATTTAAATTAATCTCTTTGTAAATTAATAATAATAATGTAAAAAATTGATAGTCAGCCTAATCTTAACTGAAATAATTTATCAATAAGTAAAAATGAATGTTAATAATAAAAGAATATATTTCCTAATAATGACAGAATTAAGTCAACCTAAGCAATAATTAAATAATTGTTCAGTAATTAAAAGAAATATTAATAAGTAATATGAATAAGAAATAAGGTAATAATAATAAAAATTGAAATACAACCTAATAATGAAAGAATATTCAACCTAATCAATAATTAAAAATTAAACTTTAATAAATATTAAATAACTATTTTTTATAAATAATTTTTAATATAATTATAAATTTTAATATTAAATAAATATGATACATTATTAATAAATATTAAATAATTGTGATTAATTAATTAATATTAAATAAATATTCTTTATAAATATTAAGAAATAATAGGAATAAGGCAATGAATTCTTGTCCAGAAATATCTTGTCTGAACAGTTGAAAATCCAAGTTGAAAAGAAGGGTGTCTGAGAGAGAATTCCATAGCCCCCCCCCCCCACCAAAAAAAAAACATTACTGCTCTGATTGGAAAATTCTCCATAAAACGAAAAACCCTGTGGAACCCGACCCCGGACCGGAAAACAGGGGGAATCAGGGTAGACAGAATCTGGCGCAGAATCGCCCGAAAAGGGCGCCAAAAAAAAAACTGCCAAAAAAAGTCCGTATATCGAACTGTGCCAAAAATATTTGATGCCAAAATTAATATTTTGTATAATTTTAAATTAATTTCAAACAGACTCCATGGAAAGAACGATTTAAAAATAAAGTAGCAAATTGAAATAAATATATATAGCTGAATTATCCGTTATTTTCCGGGCTCATCAGTCAGTTAATACATAAATATAATTTAAGTCAAACATATTAACATTGCGTGTTTTATTTGTTTTCATGAAAAACATTAATTTTTTTCAAAATGTTTAATCATTGTCTTGTGGGGGGGGGGATTTCCACAAGACCCGTTCTCAGTGGATATCTACTTAACAAAAGAAACATACCTACCAAGTTTCAAGTCTATGTATCTTCTACTTCAAGAGATCTAATGAGTGAGCCGTTTTTCTCATATATATATATATATTAATAATATATATATATATATATATATATATATATAATCAAAATTTCTCTACAAGAGAGAGATGAATTAACATGATTAATACTTAAAAGAATAGCAATTGCTAGATAACCAGACAACAGAATTTAAAAGGAGATATGAAAAATTGAAATAACAGAGTAAAATATAAAAGAATGGATGCTACAGTATTATCAACATTGCTGACTTAGGACAGCTTGTATACAAAAAAAATTCCTCTTAAAAAATTTCTCTGTATAAAAGTGGGGTTGAACATGTTTTTTGGCCAGCCAACCTTCCCCCTTTCTGTTAATAATACCGAGCAAAAACCAATTGGAAATAATGGATAGGAAATCTAAATCCATTATGAGAAAAAGGTAACTTACCTAAAAATTGCATACAGAAATGCAGAGCCCGCGCTAAATCTGAGTACAGTAAACAAGTTATTGCCAGATTCTGGACCCAAATACAATTTCAAAACAAAGCAATGGCTGAAAAATAGCACTTAGCAAAAGTATGAAAAGAATAGAAATAATAAAATAAGAATTGTAAACATACTACCATTATCTTAGAGACTCTAATATGATTTAAAAGTTATAATAAATTTAAAAAAAGTAATTTTATCTAAAACTAGAAATCGGGGTTATTTAAAACTATCTAGGAAGAATAATAAATCTATAATATTAACCTGTTAAAACTATGGAAATTTAATCCTTACTATTTAGAATTTCTTTATTTAAATATCTATTAATAAAATTAATTGGGTAGTTTTGAATTAAACAGTATTTAGTAAAATGTTTATAGTTTTTTATTTTTTCTGATTTATTAGAAACTAGAAATTTATTGCGTAGTGTGTAATTAATAACAATATTTCTGAATATAGATACATGCACATTACTCTCCCAATGCGGTACTTTTATAATATTGAAATTAAAGTCTTCTCGTTTATCATAAATATTAGTAACTATTTTATTATCTTTTAATTTAATTTCTATATCAAGAAAATTTGCTTCATAATTGTTACTATTTGTCTGTATTAAATTAAGATATTGTGGATAAAAATTAATATTAGGTTTAAAGTTGTCTTGCTTGCCAAAAATGATTATATCATCTATATAACGAAAAAAGTAATATTCTAAGTTGTCTGTGAAACTATTTTCAAAATAATGTAAATATAAATTGGCAAGACAGTTGCTAGCTGGGCCACCTTGTGGTAGACCTTAATCTGTTGATAAAATAATTACCATTATGATAAACATAATTCTCTTTTAGAACTAACCTAAGTAGAGAACCAAATCTATCATATTTGACATTTTTAAACAAATTATCTTTATGTAATTTTACAAGTGTTTTTATCATATCATCAATTTTAATTGAGTTAAAAGATTTTCAAAATCTAAACTAAATACTGAAAATATCTTTTTATCTTTAACTTGTGCAATAAGTTCTGTACTATTTTTAAGAATGGCTGAAGTTTTTAGATTATTTATTGTATCTTGTAACATTTCATGTAGAATTTTGCCTGATTTGCTGATATATGTATTAAAACCATTAGTAACTGTTCTAAACTTTACTGGATCTTTATGAAATTTAGGAGTAAGAAATACATGTGGAAATTTAAAATTATTATTAATTTGTATTTTTAATTGTTTATGAAAAGCCAAAATTCGATTATTTATTTCTCTATCAGAAATTGATGACCTAATAAAAGTTGTATTATTTTCAAAATGTTTGTTGACCATTAAACTATAATAGTATTTACAAATGAAGGCAAAATTTCCAGGCACTTTATCAATATAAACTATAATAAATTTATTTTGTAATTTTTTAATCTGATTTTTAATATTATTAAAAAAGATGTTATTATCTGTACTAAAGTTATATTTATTAATCTGTTGTGTAATGTTACATTTAAACTCTGTGAATGCCTCTATAGGCATACTATATTTAATAGCAATTTTGTAAATGAATTGCTCAATATCATTATATAACTTATTTTTGATAATTTTATTATTATTGGAAATCATAAGTCTAAAACCAGTACCTTTATTCATTATATTTCTAAGATTATTGTCTTTTACAATATTGAGATCACCAGTAATAACATGCTGGTGATAATTATCTTTGAATTCTTTAAATTCATTATATATATGAAATAGACGTGGCCGTTGAAAGGTATTTCATTATATAATTACAATTTCTTACGATTGATGTTGCATATTCAATATTATTGAGGAGGAAGTCTTGGGGTTAGTTATTCTTGTTTATTTTTACTGAACATGTTGACTCACATATGGACGGAATCACAAAGAAACATACATACACAACAAAAATACACAAAACACAAACCAAGCTGCAACCGGCTACATTTACAAAACAGAAAGAGAAAAAAAAAAGGGCTGGTCTCCACAGGAATCTCGGAGTATATATAGGCAGCTCAAATCACATGACCTGAGTGGGTGGATTGGTGTAGTTCAAAATATTCTCGTTAGGCGGCTGGCTAACTTATTACTAAAACGTTGGTCCTGAAGCGATGGACCATTGGTAATTAAAAGATAGTTAAAAGGATTATATTACTGGGATTATTACATTTATATATATATATAGAGAGAGAGTGTTCGATTTTTGATTTGCAGAAAATCGCATCCTTGCTATAATTGCTATTGGATAGAAAATATATAGAGAAGTTTTCTTAAAACTACAAATACATTTTTTATGGATATTTCGCTTAGCATAGCACAGGATTTAACCAAGTTAGCATTGTAGATCAGTTTGTTTCATTTCTAGCTTACATAAACTAAATACTTATTGTGCATTACTTTAGAAAATGAGTTTGATTCAAATCGGGACACTGGTTCAATTTCTGGTGCTACTGAAGACCGGTTGAATTTCCAGTCACGTCGCTGCACGTTAAATGGAGGTGAGTTTAGGAATGCTTTTAAAACATGGAAGAGGGAAGAGTTAGGAATCAATTTGACAGCTTTTCTAGTAGTAATTGAAAATGACGGGATTCGTTAACAATAAATAGAATACGTTTTAGAATAACCTAAATTCCACTCGACCAACCAGCCTGTTGTGTGATGCAGAAGAGTCCCAAAAACTTGACACTCGATAACCCATTAGCCCGGATAACTCGGCCACACCCTTTCAGGTAAAAAAAAAACTCGACGTGTGTGCAGACCCATTCAAGATCTTGCATTCTGTGGTCTGGTGTCGCACTCCCCCTCCGGACAAACTCCGTTAACGTTGAGACCACTCAAAGTCCTCAAATATCAGATAATGAGAGATTAAAGGCTGTCAAAACCACCTTTTAGTATTTTGAACCACAAGGTGCTTCGGTGTAAGGGACTGTTCCTTCGCCAGCAAACGCAGACGCAGTAAGCAAAACGCAGAGTGCAGTAGGGAAGCCAACAGGACATTGAGCATTTCTGCTAAAAAGTAGCCAGTTTTTGCAGTCGGCTACTTAATTTTCGTTATAGACAGCTTTATGCCTTCATAAAGCCTTTTTATGAGGTGTGTCTGATCAAGTAAATTACTGTATACAATGCATTCATTAATTTTCATTTTCATGTAGTAAATGTTCTGTGCCGACATAAAGTATGTACTCTTCATTTGTTTAAGGTATCCGACTACCCTAAAACTGTGAATTTTGCCAAAAATTGACAATTTGTTTTATGATTTTATTTTATGGACCATTTTATTAGCTTGATAAAAATATCAAGTTTATCATTTTCGCTTACTAGAACAAAAACTACAAGAGTTTTAGTAAAAGCAGATGCCATTACTTTAAGCAAGATGTCATACTTTAAAACGCGTTTTACTCGATATGTGATTTTTTGAAAATAATCAAACGGGGTCAGCGATTGCTAAAAAAGTTTTGAATATAATTAACTGTGAAATTTTTTCTGTAAGTTATGTATAATAGTAGAATTGTTTTAATCTTCAGATTTATCGATCACTGTTTTATTACAAAATTTACAGTCCCTTATGTGAATATAATCACTGTCTTTTTAAGCATTTTCATATAGTAACCGATATAAAGTTGTCTAGTTTTTGTAAAAAAGAAAATATCTCTTATCCTGAAGGTCATTTCAAAATTGAATAATGTAGCAACACATAAGAGAGAAGATTGAAAAAATTGAAAATTTGTTCATAAACCTTTGGTGCAGAATGGGCCGCGTTTATGCTATTTTTTGTCAATTTTTATTTATTTTTTCCATTTTAGTAACAATAATTTCTTTTTCTCTTCTTAATTTTAGCACATTTTTCTTAAAATGCACTAAAAAAATCTAAAAATAACAAAAAAATCCCTATATCTCCTTTTAAAAAAAAAAAAAAAAAATTGTCGCAACTAGTTGGATACTTTAAGGGTATGCATGCAGCTTATTTTCTGTTGTATTTATTCTCAAGCGAACAATAAATACAAGTGCAGTACAATATTTTCAGAGGAAACACTCGTATTTCTTATTTTTTTTAACGACAACCCAGCATTTTTACAAACTTGGCCACCCTTTGGTCCATATTAGGCCGAGTTTTAGGAATTCATCTGTGTATTATATCTTTATTCATTCCTTATACAAATCTTTTTTAAGGATAACTAAATATATTCATCTATTTTTCATGAAGCAATTGACTCCCACGGATCAGGAATCCCTGAGAGTGAGTTTGTTGGAGAGTGAGTCTCCCTTCCTTCTGCACCACGTGGTCAGCGGCAGAAAACTCCATTCCAAGGACTTCAAGGGAGAACAGGAGGTAGAGACCCTCAACAGGGGAGCTAAGCTGCGAATCAACAAGTACAACCACGGGGTGAGTATCTTCTTTTTCAACAGATCATCCTAATGCAAACAGTGATCCGACGGTCGAAAGTCTATGATAAACACATATTTGTAGCTGGGGAAGCCAAACGGGGTCATCTGTTCCCATCAAAGCATTTGGGGAGGGGGAGCAAACTGATGTTAAATAACAATTAATAATTATCAAAATGAGAGGTTTTAAATTCGGTAAATTTGTAGAAAATCATTTTATGTTAATCACTTATACTCCTTCTAAGAGGGAGGTTCCAAAAACAATTTATTTTTCATGAGATGGGTTTGGAAAGGTACAATATTAGTTTTAGTTTCACAAAGTGTTAGATTTGTAAAGATCTGATCATTCAAAAGATTAGGCTCTGTAGCCGGATTAGCTAACTAAGGATTCTCCATCCGAATTTTTCAGACTTTTCAGTCATCAGATTTCTTTTAAAATGCAGGGTATTAAAAAAAATCTGATACTATTTAGAGTCAACTATAGCTCTATCTAATAACCGCAATGTTACCAAACTTGGTTTGGAGACCAATAATGACATGGACAGTAAAATTTCGCAATAAGCACTTAGTTTCGAAAATCGCTGATGGGGGTATTCATAGCACTGTTGTAACTTACCAAACCGAGAAGCAAACTAAAACATGAGGACGGAAGCAAAATCCAAATTTATTCTTTATATGCGCCATCCACTGAAGTAAATTTGGTTATAAAACATGTAGACAGCTCCGACGAATAGTATCCTCAGCTGAAGTGAGCCCGTTCAAGTGATCACGAGATCCAGAATGTGCTTACTGGTAAAGCTATGCATTACCTTTATAATCCACAATGCCCAACCCAAATGACTTTACGGGCCACTTCGGAAGAGCATTATAATCCCGCCGGCATATAAAAGTATATATCCCCATATAAAATATAAATATGTATCTTTACATTATATTTGAACCAAATACATATATTTGGAGCGAAAGTTTAAAACAGAATTAACTGTTATTATTTTTTTCGTTATTTTTCATGTATACAGATATAAATAATTTAATAATTATAATGGAAGGATCACACACATAATGTTTAATTTATTAAAATAATGAGATATTTTTTCTCAATTCTCTCACTTAATTCTTGCACACCGATCTTAATGCGTGTATTTGCACATCGTAATTGATATTACAGTTTGTCATCCGATAAGTTTGACAGCGATTTACACTGCTGGCCACCGTAAATGCAACACCCTGAAGGAAGCACGCAAATAACATGAAATTTACAACATGCATTAGCGGAGGTGAGATATGCAAATGATTAGAATTTCAGCGCAGACACACATCACGCACGCCTGTGGCGCCACCTCAAAGCGCTGTTTAAGGTTTGGAGATTTCGACGATTTCAAGTTCGGCAATTGTGTTTTTTCAAAAAACGATCAGTTGTGTCTCGTAGAAAACAGCGATCAGCTTTTGATCAAGTATCCGAGTTCGACAGAGGAAGGATAGTGGCCTACCGAGATTGTGGATTAACTTTCAGGAAAATCGGTAGTCATGTTGGACGAAACCAAACAACTGTAATGCGGATATGTGACCGTTGGATGCAGGAAGGTACGACGAACCGACGTGGTCGATCGCATCCACCTCGGTGCACCACTTCACTTGAGGACAGGCAAATTGTGCGCATGGCAGTGACAGATCACTCAGTCACATGATGAACCATAGCACAGCACATTGAGTCTGTAACGCATCATTCAGTGTCTGCGCGTACCATTCGACGCCGTTTACAGCAGAGTGGTATATCCGCAAGACGTCCATTGCTTGGTCTACCCTTGACGCAGAACCACAGACGTCTCCGCCGCCAATGGTGCGATGAAAGAAGGATGTGAGCTGCAGAATGGAATGAAGTTGTCTTTACTGACGAGTCACGCATCTGTCTGCAACACCACGATGGTCGGATTCGAGTCTGGAGACACCGTGGAGAGAGGATGCTGAACAGCTGCGTTATGCACCGCCACACTGGTCTTGCACCGGGTATTATGGTATGGGTCGGTATTGGATATCACTCTCGCGCTCCTCTAGTACGCATTGCCAGTACTTTAAACAGCCAGCGCTACATCTCCGAGGTGTTGGAGCCAGTTATCCTTCCTTACCTTCAGGGCTTGCCCACAGCCATATTTCAACAGGATAATGCGCGACCACACGTAGCACGTATTGTCCAAAGGTTCTTCGTCAATCACCAAATTGAATTGCTTCCCTGGCTGGCTCGCTCTCCGGATCTTTCGCCGATAGAAAACATGTGGTCCATGGTTGCTCAATGTTTGCCCCAGATTACACCCCGGCTGCCACACCAGATCAACTTTGGCAACGTTTGGAAGCTGTTTGGTCTGCTGTTCCCCAAGAACACATTCAAAGTCTCTTTGAATCAATGCCGAGGCGTGAGGCAGCGGTGATCTCCAACCATGGCGGCTACTCTGGCTACTGATTCTGGCAGGAACCACACTTCACAGAAACCTATAAATTTAATCATTTGATACTTGGTTAACATTTTATCTACAAAATTAATTTTGTTGTGCTATCTCTTGTCTTTCTTGGTGTTGCGTTTACGGTGGCCAGCAGTGTATATTTGATGAATTTCGTTTCCCAAAAGAACAATTCGTAGGAGTAAGTTGAAAAAAAGCTACATGAGATTCCTTCGTAATGCAGCGGGGTATCGTTACAATGCAATACTATTTTCTTCTAAGTATCTATAAGAACAGAAGCAACGTGATGAAGCATAAACAATTATGGGATTCTCATTTGTTACAAAACACTACACTAAAATCAAAAATATTGCACAAAGTAATCGTATTTTGTAAAGTTGTAAAGAATCTCGAGGGCCGCGGGTTGGTCACTCCTTGCCTAATGCTTTGAAAGCAATGATTAAACAGTTCGAAAAAACAGAGTCACACTGACAATTCACCCAAGCAGAGGAAGCAAACCTGTCAGAAAGGGTGATAACAAATGTTGCAACTGTAATCATCGATGGATCACAGGAAACCAATGTTGGTACATGATAGTGAGAAATATTCCTTGCGAATGTTGCGTTTGGCAGTAAGAAATGTTGTGAAGAGAATGCACGGTGTAATCTGTGACAATGGAAGTCGGTACTTACATATTACCGCAACCTATTGGCGACATTATATGAAACGAAGCACCTGGTTGCTAATTCAGCACGTGCGACACATAGGAAATCGGAATTGTCAACAGCGAGTTATTAATAGAATTGGCGATCGTTGAGACAATACGAAAGTACCCAGTGGTCCTGCTGAATGTGGTTGAATTCCTCCTAGAAGCAAAGATTGTAGAGAATAAAACTTAACATTTCACTGCTTCTTTGAATGTATTATTATTAATTTTTGTAACACTTTCTACATAGTACCGAGCAATAAATACTCCTGTTGGCGATTTTTGAAACTAAAGTTTTTTTCACTAAATCTTACTTTTCGTGTCATTATTATTCTTCAAATTTGATGCTTTATCTACTGTTAGATCAAGCTATATATACAATTGGCTCAAAAAAGAGCCAGTTTTTAAAAAAATCACCCTGTGAAAACCTCCTCTATTAAATAAGAAATCGAACCTCCTCTATTAAATAAGTAAACACCAAAACAGAAATTAAGTAAACATTTAAAACAACCGCGCCATTTTCTCGTTCTTTTCCTTTATTCAGTTCAGTTCAGTTCTTGTGGGATATGGAGCTGCAAAGGCTATAATCAATCCCCTTGACATGAATGTGAATATCTATCTAAATCGCTATATGTGTCTTTCCTTTCTTAATATATATCAAAGAACTTCATCTTCTGCAAAAACCCTTGAGAAGTTGCTTATTAACAATTAATTGCATGTTCCAAAAGTTCTCTGAAGGTGGTGTTTTTGCATGGATCTATCTTCAGTATATTCCACAAGTTATTTCTTTGAGAAGAATATTTGTCACAAATTAAGAGAATGTCCTTTATTATTTTTTATACACAAACAAAAACTGTTCCCACTCACGACAAGAAATCTTTATTTTTAATTATGGTTATTATAAAAAATAAATAAAATATGCACGATGACGTCACTGTTTGGGATTACTTCAGACTGCGTGTGGAATACAAGGGTGAAACTTCCTCCATTTTGTATCATGATCTCCCACTGTTTCCCCTTTGTTCTTCAGATGACGACGGTGAATTGCGCTCCTATGGTTCGAAAAGACCAACAGGCCACCAACGGCATCGTGCACCTCATCGACCGCGTCCTGGTGCCACCCCCCAGCCAACGGGGCACCTTCTCTGCCTGAGGCCTTGTTCAGCGATGGCCGATTCCGGGAATTGTCGCGTATGATGCTCCAGTCCAACTACGTGAACGAATTACGTCGGGGTGGACCCTTCACTGTGCTGGCGCCCGACGACGAAGCCTTCCAGAGCATCAGCAACCAGGAGATGCAGCGCATTACAGGAGATCCCGATGCAAGACTCGGTAAGAAATCTGTTTGTATTGCACATGAGACCCATAGAAAACTATTAATCATAGTTTAAACCACAAAGGTTCCCAAACTTTTTTTGACCCCTTGCCATGTTTTTCGGTTTTGGGTAGACCCCTACTTACCTAATAAATGAATTTTTGCAAATGTATCAACTTAAATGTCGTTTTGACAGTTGGTATAGAGCTATACTTACTTTAAAATATTTAATTTTCTAACTGTAGTGAAGTCTGGTGTTTAAAACCTGAGATTCACTTCTTAATTAATTAAATTAAAATTTCATTAATACATAAAATAACTCAGCAACAAACAAATGCTTTTAATGGGAAGGATTAATCTAGTGCTTTCAAAATTGCTGATATCCGTGTTTCTAAATTTTACTTTAAGATCTTCTTAGTGGCTATTACGATCAGTTCCTCTTGTAATACACTATCTGGCCAAAAGTATCCGGACACCCAGTGGTATGGACTTAGAGCGTTCTGAGGCACATATTAATATGATGTTGGTCCCCCTTTTGCATGGGCCTGCACACGTTTGGGAAGACTTTCCACCACTTTTTGATAGATGACTACAGGAATTCCCTTCCAGGCGTCCATCACAGCTGAAGTGAGTGCTTGCAGTGAGAATGGTCGATTTGGCTGGCTACGTAATCTGCGCTCTAATTCGTCCCAAAAGTGTTCTATGGGATTTAGATCGAAGCTCTGAGAAGGCCAGTCCAGTTTTTGAACACCCATTTCGTCAAACCACGTCTGTGCAAGCCACGACGTGTGAATGGAGCAGTTATCCTGCTGGAAGAGAAATGGGCCTTCCCCGAAATATTGCCATAGAGTTGGGAGTACAGCATTGTCCAGAATATCCACATACATCTCAGAGTTCATGTTTCCAATCACAGGAACTAACGGACCCAGGCCAAACCACGAGAAACACCACCACACCATTATGCTTCCACCACCAAACTTAACAGTCGCACAATGCAGTCACTAAAGAAACGTTCGCCGGGATCTGCCAAACCCAGACGCGTCCATCCGACTGCCAGACTGTAAAGCGAGATTCATCACTCCAAAGAATAGTTTTCCACATGTCCACAGTCCAATGACGGTGAGCTCTACGCCATTGCAATCGATGTTTCGCATTCTGTGGAGTGATGTTTGGCTTGTGAGTGGCTACACGACCATGGAATCCCAAGTTTTTCGACGGTCGACGACTCGACGCACAGTCCTGCTGCTAACACTAATTCCTGATGAACTTTGGAACTCCTAAGAAAAGTCCACCAACGAGTACTTGCGATTTTGTTTCACTACCCTTTTCAGAGTTCTGCGGCTGCGTTCACCAAGTATTTTCGGCCTAACGGTTCGTTTTTCTGCCGTTTCACTGCCTCGACGTTTCCATTTCATAATTACATCACTCACAGTGGATTTAGGCTTCTGTAGAATGTCCGCAATCTCACGAACTGATTTCCCACAAAGGTGGCATCCCACTATACTGCCACGACGAAACTCACTAAGCTCCTTTGACTTACTCATTGCCTCACAAACGCATAAATACAGTCTGACAAACCACTACCAACACTTTTATAGCTTTCAATTACGTATCAAATTGCGTCACTCGCCAAAACCACTTTTTTAAGGGGTGTCCGGATTTTTTTGGCCAGATAGTGTATGATATTTGTTTTTTCTTTCAATGTGACCATATTAATTCATTGCCTACTATGGTATTACCATAGGCAAATCATTCTCAAACGTAGTTTCAAAATCTAAATAAATAGTATTTAAATGTTGAACGTAGATTAAAAAGTACTTTTTCTGGAAGATTGAGTGTGACAAATTGAGAAAATAGGAAAATTCGGGACGTTCAATATTATACTCCTTAGCTTCATTCTGGCAAGAAACGCCGAAATGATGGTTCTTGTAACTGCTTTATTTATATAAATTTAGTAAATAAATCTGTTAAATAAATAAATCTGGTTCCTACTTGATTAAATTTTCTTTTAAAATTAAAGTCATGTTCTGATTTAACCAGAGTCACTATCGTAGACCCCCCATTGACACCTCATGGACCCCCAAATTATTTTTTAGCTGACATGGATCCTTTTCAGGTTATCATAGATCCCTGGGGGTCTATATAGACCACTTTGGGAATCATTGGTTTAAACTATTCTTGAAAACAGAAATTCATAAATAACATTTTATTCTTCTATTTGTTTTGAAAAATACCTGCAAAGTTCCTATGGTCTTTGCGTTTGCTTAATTGCATATTATAGTGAATCATACATAATCAGTATTGAGTACACTGCAAAGCTTTTCGGCGTTTCGGCCCTTCTTTCAGCATTTCATTGTCAAGTTTTACTATTGAAAATATTCAAGCACGAAAAGATTAACGGGTTTCTTAATCTATATGAGTTCCCAAGTGAGATTTGTAAGTAACGGTCTTTTCTGAAAGCCTTCAGGACGAAGTTCTCAAATTTCTTTTTAAAAAGCATCGTTTGTCTCCCAAAAAGTATTATTCTTTCTCATTAAAAGCAATTTAATTAATAACAAGAGAGATCTACATCAGTCAGAAAAAAACTCTCTTCCAATATAATTATTGAATAACTTTTATTGTCTTCTGTTTACTGTATCAAAAGTCTTTAGTAAAGTATAGCCTTTTCCAACTATTCTTTTTATCCTAACTTGAAGCTTTAAAATTTTTTTCAACGATTCAATATATTTTTCTAATTGGAGTGACCTAAAGGTCCCAGAAACATCCACCATGCCTGCATATAAAATAATTGGGTTAAGCAAAGAATGGGTAGCATGATCTCACGTCTTTTCGTAATTATGGTGCGGAATCTTAAGTTTGGTGGAAGGTAGTGAAGCAAATATATTCCAGATCACATAACATTTAATGATAGGACTTATGCTTTGAAGTATATATTTAAACTTCTTCCCTCAAATATTGCCTACACGGTTTAATAAATTATATATGCTTGAATCGATTTGCGAACCCTTTTCAGAAAAGAAGCTTATATTCTGTAACGATTTTCTATCTGTGTTATCAGCAAACTAAATCCAAATTGATCCAAAAATTGCAGCCAAGAATTCTATCCACACTAAAAAGGCCTTTCAAATAATAAAGTAAAATTGCTACCAGTCTTCTGAAAAGTCCCAAAATTTTCAAACATTGCAAGGCTTGTTCAGTTTCTAGTGGATTACACAAGGGTGGAGTTTGAGAGTTCAATTTCTCCCCCCCCCCCCATGAAAACAGATCAACAGATTTCTTTAATTTTTACCATTGAAATTATACCTGGGTACTTTCGTCAACGTGTTTTTTAGCCCCCCCCTCCTCCCCATAAGAGAGGTCTGTATATGCCACTAATAGTCCTTGATAATTGAATTGTTCAAAATAATACACAACAAAAATTACTAAAATAAGGATCCTTAACGGTTGAGGATCAAAAAGACTTTTGCTAATTATACAATGGCAGATTCGAGAAATGAAGGTGGAAATGGAGTAATAGAATGGCTCTGATATGGTACTCTTGCTCGATGCTAATGTAATTAAATGAACTTCTATGCGCATGTTATATTTTACCAAAACCATTGCAATGGCCTTCTACATTTATTTACAGCCCTTCTGAAGCACCACATCATACCTCACACTGTGTGCCTTCCTGCTGTGATTGACACCCACAAAATGAAGGCAGTGGATGGGGAGCGCCTGCAGCTCGCTTGCAACCAGTCTGGCGTCTACGTGGAAGACGCCAAAGTCGCCAAGGACCAGATCATTGCTCAGAATGGAGTCATCAGCGTCATCTCCAAGGTGCTCATACCTGACAGAGGTAGAGTGATATTGAAGAATTATTTTGTGAAATGGTTAACAAATAATGCATGGAAATCTTATGTATCCAGATTTACTATGAGACAGAGAGAGAGATTGTTTTTGGAAATATATAAATGCATTTTAATGTAAAACACATCTTATACTTTAAAGCCGGTACCATCCCTTTAACTATACAATTCTTGGAGCACGACTTTTTAGGAAAGGGACAGCAGGAAATATTCCAGAATCTTTAGTAATTTCTTGCTGACATAAATCACATTTTAGGTTATCGTGCCACATGTGGCACGTGGTACAATTCTCAGTGGCACTCTGCCCTACTCAACAAATTTGTCAAATTTTGAGTGGATGGAAGTTGATAAATTTGTAATTTACCTTATTTGACAAAAATGAATCTTACAGAATTACAAAAAAAAAAATCTAAAAGCTATAAAAGCTAACTCTAAAGATAAATTTAAAACTATTTTGGAAATTATTGAATGTCATTGCTGAATAGATTTAATTGTTTGAAGAGAGAAAATTCGCTTTTGGTTCTATATATCTATGTAAAAAATCTTTCCTCATATGAGGAATGTTTCGAGTCTGCAAAGAAATTGTTTGACAACTGAATACTTAAAATCGTGCCAAATTGAAAGTCACACATTATTTCTCTGATTTTGCGATGTAAAAGTAGAGCGGTACAATCACTGGTTCGTACATTAAAGTTTTTATTTATCTTTTTATTTAACTATAATGAAGGGGAACACTTATATTTTATGTTGTCTATTTTTATTTTTGTTGAAGAAGTAGTTATATTTTATGATGTGCTTATTTTTATGTTAAGAAATATCTTTAAATGATGCAAAATTAATTAGTAATAGAACTGCAAATCTATATTATTGATCTCTATTCTCTATCTCTGTATATATCCTCGAAGGAATCGAATTGTTTCAAAAATCTCTTACTGTGCGGAACACTGAAACATGTTGGTAAATTGGTTTGGCACGCCCCTCAGCTGAAAGGTTGCCGGCCCCTGAGATAGTCTATTATTTTGAAAAGAAAAGGATACATTACAACATCAAAGAATAGCATGTTGAATGTCTTAAAGATGAGCTAGTGATGGAGATAGCTGTATTTTGTTAATTCATCGCTATACTATTAATTTACTACCTGTATATAATTCCGGGTTCGAATCGATTCATTCTCAAACGATGAGCCTACGTTGCCTTTAACAATAATGTAAAAGTCAAACGAACTATTGAAACACTCTATCATTATTTTTTAAGCAATCTCAGAAGTCATCTTGAAATACACTTTCTGAAACCATCGAATAGAGCAACTTAAATAGAATAATCGGTAAATAGTTTCACAGAGAGAAAACTAACCGTTTCATAGTTCACTGCTGTTGAGAATTTTTATTAGACTTAAAATGCTTTCCGAAACACCTGTACAAAGTATTTCATTAAGATACATTGTGATGTTTAAAAGGAATTTTCTCTATTGCTCTGTATCATCGGGAAAAAATGAGCTTCTTAAAGGTTTTAATTTGAAATTGATTCTTAAAGTCTTGGAATTGATAAATTATATTGAACAAATTTAAAATTATGTCGTGAATGGTACGATACACAAATATTAACAACAAATCCTGAAAATTTTACGTCAAAATTTATGCAATTCAAATATTATGTTTAAAAACATGATGCCATTTTTAATTAGTGTGTTCAAAGTTCCCAAATTATATATATATATATATTAAAACTAAACTAAACTAATAGCGTAACAGCCCATGGCGGGCCAAGGCTTATTGTGCGCATCTCATTTTTTGTTGACCCTCGGGGGGGCTGAGATGCATTAGATGTCCCGGTCAGGTGGTCAGTGTGATGCGAAAACCCCCCAGTGTTTAGTTCCCAAGCACGCTTGGTACTCATTTACTGACTCATTGAAAGGATGAAAGGCTTTGTCGACCTTGCCCAGCCCAGGGTTTTAACCCAAGACCTGTGGTGTGAAAGCGCGATACGCTACCATTTGACCACTGGGCATCACTATTGGTAGTGAGGTAGGTACCCTAATATACCTTACCTATTTTAAAATTTCTTAATTCTCTCCATCTCTGTTTTTGAATGGCTGCGGTAGCCAAAGGTCATGGTTTCGGTTTCGTAGTCAGCATTGTGCCAATAAAAACCCGCCGTATATAGGGGTTGTTGCACATTAAATCTGTCGAGGCTCAAATTCCTCCCAGTGGCGTGGTGTGGAATTTCGCACGAAAAGGGAAGTGCCAGCTCACTCACTTGACCTTAATTCAAAATTACGAAGTTTGTTACCAAAAACTCTCATCTTGCTTCACAGTGCAACGTGAAATAAAAAACAAGCCAATCTCTCTTTCTGAAACATTTTCCTTATCATCATTCTAAATTTACGCTTTGTACCCTTGTTTCATTCTTTCCTGAGCATCTTCATTTACATAATTTTCTTATGATTATAAGCATTTTCCTTTCCCGTGCATTATGAATTGATTGGATTGTTGTATAGCTCGTAGCGTGATGTCCCTACTGGCTCGACGTCCAGAACAAGTGTCCACCTTCAACCGTCTTCTGAAGAAGTCCGGCGTGGAGTCGTATCTGACCAAGCCCAACATCACGGTGACTGTGTTTGCACCTTCCAACTTCGCCTTCAACCAGATGCCCGAAGAAGAGTTCTCGCTGCTGGACGAGGATCAAAAGTAAGTTTCTCTCTCAATTTTTTTTCTTCTTCTACTTCGAGCTGTCTTTCGCTTTAATAAAGTTGATCCCAGACTCTGGGCACATTTTGAGTTTATTGGTCCTAATATTCAAATAAGTTCGTATGGTTGTAGCATACACGTTCATTGACAGTACTACATCCTTAAAGTTTTCAAATATTTTACAGGTACTGAATTTTTCATTGAAATAGGTAAGATAACAGTAGATCGTCTTTTATCCAAACGTTTATTATCCGGAGTGTCAAACATCCGAGCCAAAGTCTGAATACGTTTTCGAACAGTGCAATGCTCATCAGTTGTTTCGCGTGAGGCCAAAAGTGACGAGAAACCCCAAGGTGAGGGATATTTGGGAAATTTCAGTTGTGTGATTTGATAAACATCTGCGCAGAATATTAGGTCGGTTTGTTTCCAAATGAGGGAATTTATACGTTCTCTTTTGTTGTGAACTGCTATAGCTTCGAATTTAAAACGGAAGCGCAACGTCTTGAACATAGAGACAAAACTTGAAATATTGAACCGTCTCACGAAGGGAGAAAGTGGAACGTCTCTAGCGCAGTTTTATAATGTTGGAAAGGCAACAATTTCTGTGTATGTGAGATAAAAAAAAATGCAGAGAGACCATTTTAAGTTTTGCGTCAAAACTTGACTCTGAACATAGCGTGAAGAAAAAGAAAACCACGAGGGAAGCAAACGAAGAAGAATGTGGATTTCAAGTGCTAAATAATGACGAGGTTGCGACTTCGGTGCAAAAATCCGACCCTGTCGACGATGAAACGGATGAAGACGAGGACAACAACAACAACGAAAGTAGCAAGGGTCCATCAAATGCTGACGCTTTTCTGCGTTAGAGACAGCTATGGAGTGGTACGAACAACCATCAGAGGGCTGTGGTACTCAACTACTGCTGCTCAAGAGAATCAGAGACCTTGCAGTGAAAAAAACTAAGGTGTACAATGATATATTGGTACAATGAAAAATAAGTAATTATTTTCCACAATAAAGATAAAATTGCGACATTTTGAACCTATTTTGCTTTTTTTTTTCAAGCACGTTTCCCGCATGTGATGAGTTTCAATATTCGTATAAGGTCCGGTTTCATATATTGCATGGATTGCATTCGGATTTCGGTTATGCGAATGGTGTCCGGTCCCAATTGATTCGGATAAACGACGTTCTACTGTAAATACCAGTTCAGCAATAAATTACAAAAGACTAAATATGGATCGTTTTCTGAGTTGAAAGTAAGGGATCAGTTTAAACTGATACGTGTAGTGTAATAAAATGTGCTGCTCTCTCTGTAGCTTAATAAAGTCAAAATGTACGAGCTGTGTCCAGAAATTAAGTACCGTTTCGTCCTACCGCAACCGCCGCGGTAGCATCGCAGCTCAACTCTTAAGCACACATGTCTCTGGTTGATTGTTTATACAGGGACGCCTTTAAAACCGGACTGTGTTGTGTTTGTACGTGTTAGTGAGCGTTCAAAAAGTTTAAGGTGATTGCCGATCCCGTCGACTGTGAAGTGCGATCTGTAATCGGTTTTTTGAACGCCATGAATGTTAAGCCAGGTAAAATTCATCATCAACTTGTAGAATTTATATTGAAGATGTAGTGATTGATGGAATGGTGAGAAAGTAAGTTCAACATTTCAATGTCATTTGACTATATGGCGCGTAAAAGATCCATTGAGTATCAATGAAGCTCTGGTTACTCTCGGAAAAATTAAATCACAACAATATTAAGCATCCAACGAGAGCTTGAATCAAATCAATTCAAGCGACAAAAATTTAGAAGAGGAAGCTGCCACTAGATGGTGCCATTAATGAAATGGCTCTAATACCTGGGGACTTGCCGTATCTTCAAAAGCTATACTGCCAAAATGCAGACCATTCGAAAGAAAAGAGAAAGCAATTCAGCGATCGGCGCATTAACGTTGATGACGAAGCACGGAGTGGATGGTCTTCCCTTGCCCTTGATTGGAAAAGTGAATGAGAATATTCGTGAAAACAGAAGTTTCACAATAAGATTGCTTTTCGATAAGTTTTCACAAACCGCTGCCCAGCAGTGGCTCTCTTCATTGGCTACCTCTTTCTTTGAAGAGGATATAAACAAGTTGGGGATATGACATGTGTCTAAGCAATGTAGAAAAATAGTTTCCGACAAGCTGCTTTATGTAAACAAGATATCAATCACTGGCAAGGCCAAGTAATTTTAGCGCGTTTTTCACATGTTGTATTTTACAATAATGCAACTAATGAACTTTTTACTAATAGAAAGTAGTGTACTGTACCACTATTTTCGCTTCACACTGTATATCTTATCACTTTACTGTTTAAAAAAAGAATTAAATTAAAAAAGTAAAATCAGAGCCTTTTATACTTGTTTTCTGAACTTTCTTTGTGAGGATTTCCTCCAAAATGCAGGTAGATTTTTAAAAAAAAATTTTGCAAACAAAAAATTTACTAGGTTGAAATTTGAGAAAATTTTGTTATAAACTAGAGAAACTCAGGAAAATTTGTAGGAAAATTCGGGAAAACTATGGGCAAATTTAAATATGACTCGACTCATCTAGGGCACAAATGTGACCCAATGCCGAAAACCCGAGGTCAATTGGTTGCTTATTGGCTGAGAAAAAGGTACGACAAAATATGGAACGAAGACGTAGACGAAATTTGCGTCCTAATAGCGCTTTTGTTCCACTACGTGAAAAACGCGCTAAAAATAAATTTTTTGAAAAAACATTTTTTTATGCGAGTTTTTCCGAAACAGTTCTTAGTTTCCGGATACGCCACGTAATGTGAATATTAAAGTATTTAAATGAACCATGGGTAGCCTAGTGGTTACAGAATCGGACTCCAGACCGGAGAGCCTGGGTTCGAGATGCCCGATCCCACCAAATACCCTCCACGTTCTCGTTAAATCTGTGGATCCCAAAGTCATGTGGGCGGTGACAGCAGAAACCATGGGTGCAGGGTGCTGCAGAATACTTACCCCTTCCCTCTAGCCCCTGCTTAAAGTGTGGAGGCAGAAATACGTGGTGTTCCCATCCATCGAGTCACACACTGTGTCAACTATCCTTCCTTCCCTTCAGAAAGGCACAACAACCAAGTATTTAAATCTGAGGATAAAAATATTGATTTGTTTGTGTCCTATTCCGAGACAAAAAATGAAGACTGCCTTAATGCCGAACAAAAATTGTTGAATTTCAAATTAAAATCTCTTCATATTTTCTTATTGGCTACAATACGAGACATGCATAAATATTAGAATATACTGGATTTTTTAAGCCTGTAGAAGTGGCGTATACTCGACAGTAGCGTCAGTGGTCGCGCGGGATGACCTTTAAAATCACCCCAATTCTTTTTTTATTTCACAATTATTTTTATTGCATACGATACAAAATCGTAAGTGCAGTGAATAATTTAATTAAGAGAAAATACTTACCTACTTTTAAGGGCTTTTCAGTAGTTCTTTGGTAATTTAAGAAAAAATTCAATCAATCTTAGCTAAAATATTTCTAAGGTGTGTAACTTTAATAAAAGACACAAATCACAGACACTTTGCGCTATTATCACAGGAATGGTTTTTGCACTCAAAATTGTTATATTTTGTGCAATTTATTGTAGTTTCATAGTTCTTACAGATGACCAACAAATATCATGTTGAACTTTTCTTGCTTGAGTCATTTTGACGTGCGCTGTATGTCTTATGGCTGCATGCCTCTCTGACGGAGTTCTTTAGGTAGTATTTGCAAAATCTTCCTTTCGCTCAAAAGCTTTATGTAATCGCTTTTTAAAATTTACTTTCGCTGTCATGATTACTCTCTATTATTTCACCAGTCCTCCCCCCCCCCTCTTTTCTATTTCTTTTTCCGAAGTTTCAACTCCGCACAATATAGATCGCAGATGCTCCATTTTCTTTTTTTTCTTTTCTGTTAATTTACAATTATAAACCATAATTTTTTGCCGAAAATTGACACATTTTTTTATGATTTTATTTTATGGGCCATCTTATTACCTTTATAAAAATACCAAGTTTATCATTTTCTGTTTACTAGAACCAAAACTACAAGTGTTTTAGTCAAAGCAGATGCCATTACTTTAACCAAGATGTCACACTTTAAAACGCGTTTGACTCGAAATGGGATTTTTTGAAAATAATCAAACGGGGTCAGCTATTGCTAAAAAAGGTTTGAACATAATTAACTGAAATTTTTTCTGTAAGTTCTGTATAATAGTAGAAGTGTTTTAGCCTTCAGATTTATCAATCACTGTTTTATTACAAAATTTACAGTCCCTTATGTGAATATAATCACTGTCTTTTTAAGCATTTTCATATAGTAACCGAGATAAAAAAAAAGTGCTCTAGTTTTTGTAAAGAAGAAAATATCTCTTATCCTGAAGGTCATTTCAAAATTTAATAATATAGCAACACATTAGATTGAAAAAAATTAAAAATTTGTTCATACACCTTTGGTGCAGAAAGGGCCGCGTTTATGCTAATTTTTGTCAATTTTTACCTATTTTTTCCCGTTTTAATAATAATGATTTCTTTTTCTCTTCTTTATTTTAGCACATTTTTCTTAAAATGCACTAAACAAATCTAAAAATAACAAAAAAAATCCCCATGTCTCCTTTTAAAAAAAAAAAAGTTGTCGCAACCAGTCGGATACCTTAACAGAAAATATTCTGGAACAAATGTATTTACGTGGGGAACTCAGACCCCCAAATACGTAAGATTGCTTATTACCACTTCTAAAAAAGTGTGAGGTATGTGAAAAAAAATTTTTTTAGTTCCCATGAAGACTCATATTGGAGGATACTGACAAGGGCATTGGCAACAAATACAAATAGTTTTCTCAGAATGAAAAATTTCGTGAGTCTGGGGTGACTCTCTCAGTGCTCCGCTCGACTTTCCGGGCTAAGCTCTTTGTCCTATAAGCGATGTCGAAAACATGTGATATAGCCTTTGTCCAAAATCCATTCGATTTAATCTTCTGGGCTTACATGAAACAATTTGAGGGGGAAGCACCTATAGATTTGT
Organism: Trichonephila clavata; assembly: GCA_019973975.1. Lineage (NCBI taxonomy): Eukaryota > Metazoa > Arthropoda > Arachnida > Araneae > Nephilidae > Trichonephila > Trichonephila clavata. The sequence goes on along the minus strand of BMAO01008756.1, from coordinate 84,556 downwards.
GCTAAGAATAGCATTCTTGAGGACAACATCAATTACGGAGTCATCCAAAGGTTGTGAGATCCTTTCCTCATCCAGTATTGGCTGTGCAACAGCCCCGGATGCCCTTTCAAGAGGTTTCTTCAATTACGTTGCGTATGGGGCACGCTACGTATTGCGTATATACGTTAAATATTTACGTTGCTTATATTTAATTTTTGTCTTTTGAATCGTATTGTTCATCTTGGTGTGTTCTATCACTCCTCTTAGCTTGTTGAAAGAGTCGCGTTAAAATGATTATATAAACTATTGCTGATTGCTGACTGGTGACTGTTATGCTTTCCGGATATTTTAGGTTCCCTAGAGAATTTTTATTTAAAGTTTTTAAACTTCATCAAAACAACTAATGCCACCCCTACAAACTTTACAGATTCCTAATTAGTGTCATGAATAGTTAGATCCAATGTATTGCAATGAATTCGAACAAAAAAAGGAAACAAAATTAAGAAACACTGTGATTGTTAGTTGCTTTATTAAAAGATATCGTAATTTTTTTTTACTTTTAATGTGATAACATATTGGTAAGTATCAACATCTCTTAAAGAATAATAGATTAACTGAACTGAACTCTCAGTGGCACAAGAGCCCATGAGGGCTAAGGCTTAATGTGACTATCTCAGTTTAAGTGACCCTAGACACTGGGGTGCATGTGCAAATATTTCTGTCAAGTGGTCAGCCTAATGCGAAACCCTCAGTGTTCAGTTCCCAAGCAAACTTGGCTCTCATTTATCGATCCACTGAAGAGATGAAAGGCTGAGTTGACCTTTCCTAGCCCGGGATTTGAACCCCGGACCTGTAGAGTGGAAGCATGATACGCTACCACTCAGCCACATAATAGATGGTAATAGCCACATAATAGGCTTCATAATAGATGATAATGAATATATATATTTATCAGTAATGGTTTTCTAAATCATAGGCCTTAATGAGGAGATTACATTTCTTCGAACTCTAGATATCAATAGATCAATAAACTTGCGGCGGTGTTCATCAAAGACCCATTTCCCGTCGGGAACGAGTGACGTTTCGACGGCCAAGCAGTTTCTCATGGGAAAGTATCCCAGGGTGGACACCACGGCGCTGATGTCCTAAAGGAAGTCAACCTCTGACCTTCCTTGATCTAGCCGACAGTAAGGGCCGGCGCGATTCCCATGGCAAGCCACCGGTTTCAAAGTACACCCTCGAGAAGGGGGACTTTAGACCAATAGAAGAACGGTTTCACCGAATACGTCCAAATAGAAGTGACTATACATTACGTGTCACTTTCGTGGGCGGGACGTATTCCTCCTTTAAAGAGACTCTGGAATCGAAAGAAGAGAGCGACACCAACGCAGAGATATGAGATAACTCCAACAGTCTCTCAAATTCCAACAAGCACCTACGCCCCAGCATTTTTCCAGCTCTCGTTTAACGCAGCCTTCATCAGAAGCAAATATCGGTGCACTCCTCAGAACTGCCTGTAATAGAACATTATTGCACCGGCAGTGGCGGCGTTAGGCGTCGGCAACCGCCGACGGCCTCGCGCTTGAGGGAGCCTCACAAAGTTTTTAATTATTTAAATTAAATTAAAATTTTTAATTATAAAAAATTCTATTTGTGTAATTTTTGTCATAATTTGATTAGCACAATAAATCTCTTTACTCATACATTAACTATAATTCGGCTTATGTAATTTAACGTTTTCTTGACTGGGAAAAAAGGAGGCCTCGCGAACCCTAATTTCGCCGACGTCCACGCGTGGTCTAGCGCCGCGCCTGTGCACCGGCATAGACCCGCGGCAAACTGAAGAAGTTTTGTAGAGAACTTTAATCTATGCACCGGGATCTATCACATTGATTTCTATTGATAACACAAAATAAAAAATAGATTCCCATATTTTCTGAAAATCGTTTCGTGTGAAGTGACAAAAACTGAAAAACACGATCTCTATACATCTTAATGGATAGTCATTAAGAATTTGTCCAAACCCATAAACTAAATCACTTATTTCCTTTTCGTCTGTCCAAGGGTTAGAATTATAAGGCTCGTCACAAATAACTTTTATATAGATTTAGAACGATATGTAAACTCCAATATTTTGGATTCAAGATTTTAAAAAATCCTTGTGTATATTTCTGAATTGCCTAATTTTTTTATTATTTATGAATAAAATTATAAAAATTGGGAATGTTGCTTTGAGACAACACTGAGTTAAGGGATAAAAAAACCTATAATTTGGCAGCACATGTTAAGAATGTTGGTAGTTTCTGAAGCAATTCTTCATTTTCGTGTAAGATAATGCTATCCCCCATTTTTTATAAAAATTGGGGGTAAATCCAACATTCTTCGGAAATCTGCTCCATCTTGTAGCGCCAAGGTAACATTGGTACTCCATGTGCGCTACAGCGCCATCTAGTTGTTTTCTTTGGCCATCTATTTGTTCGTGAGATCAGAATGTAGACCACGGGCTACAGTGCATGATTACATTATAAAATCAATTCTATAAATTTGGAGGTGATCGAAAAATATGTTGCCTGCAACCTATATTATGCTGTAGAAGATTCAATACAACCGAGTCTAAATAATAACCATTAGATTTTATGATCGAAAGCATAAAACGCATTATTAATTGTTAATCTTTAAATGTTTTTCTCATTGCTTAGGAAATTGGAAGAGTTGATGAAACACCACGTGGTAGTAGGCCGCGTGAAGACGGAAAGTATTTCCGATGACCAGAAAGTGGACTCTGTAGATGGAGAGAATGCCCTCAGACTCAAGGTCTACAGAAACGTAAGTTGAAGAAATTTATGTACACATAAAAAGAAATAATAATGATGGTTTCATTAAAATATATTTGTACGCTACGATTATGAATATTGTATGTTCGCATGTTTACAGAGACTCTAAAGAGTGTTAGAAAAATGACTTTCTTAATCATGTTTGTACACATGTTACAACTGAGGAACTTGTTAATTTTTGCACCTATCATTCAAAATGAAACTTTCAAACATTCAACTAAAAGTAGCCTCGACTGAATGATATTTCATGGTTCATGTATTCTTTTTTCTACATTTTCCATTATTTTTTCTGTTTGAAAACAATTAATGTATTCACTGAAAATTGATGTATTAAATGATCTTGATAAAATCGAAATTTTGATAATGAAACACAAGTCTCTTATTATACACACACAATGCCATTTATACAGTTAAGAAATGCGGTTTTTGAACAGGGGTTCTAATATCATGTTCTTATTTCAATTTCTTTTTTTTTAATAATTACAGGGGTTTTTTTAATTATGTATATAACATCCAAGCATCTAACCAATGCTTTTTTTTTAAAAAAAAAGTAGCACAATTGCATTTATTTCAGTAACTGCAGTGAGTAGTACAGTCATTCCATTGACAATCATTTTAAGTTGTTAACTTGTTTCAGTTGCTAAAATACCATTTCCAATTTTTGTTTCTATTTTTGTTGTCGTATTTATGGAAAAATTAGGTTTCTATGCTTACTATGAAAGAAATCAAGATTAATAAATAATAATGTGCAATAATTTATTTACCAGTTTTCAAAGAGAGATTGTAATCGTAGCGTCCCTATTAATTATAAAATCATGGGGGTATCAATTAATTACTTTTCTCAATTTAAGTTCTAATACACAGAATACACTTTCCCTTTTAAAAATACTTTTTTTTGGCTGTACAAGTGAAAGAGCCCATTCTATTCGTTTAGTGACAGTGTCCTATATTCGATGGGTTGGAAATACCCAATCACATGGTTATCTCTTGAGTACTCGTACTTCGATTGCTTCTCGTACTAGGTAGGGCACTCACCTGGTTGTCCAGTGTTTTCTTCGATTTTCCTTTCGATTTATGGATGCCGTCTTAAAACGTTCTGTGGAGACGTGTAAAGATTATACGTACATATGTTCGAGAAATGTTCCTGGTACAAGTGGAGAGCCTAACTCCCGTTCCAAAGCTCCGAGTATGAAATACATGCCGACCATTTCAACAACTGAGTATTCGCCCATCCTACTACCATAGTGACCTCAGAAATATCTTAAGGAATGGGTCAACTGGTCTCGAGCCCAGAGCCTCATGACAATGGGGGCCTCGTGGTATTCACGACTCAGCCTTAATAAGGTCAGGATTCGAATAATTTCAAAGGTCAAATGTTGTTTTCGGTTGTATTATCCGAAATGCAGGAAATTTCGGACGATATGTCAATTGGCTGCATGTGATGATCGTTGTCCACCTATCGGCCTAGGCCTTCCACCATACACTATCATTACTCATTGAGTCAAAAGTCAAAAGTCAAAAGGCGGTAGCCGGTCGAGCCAGTCTGTGCGATTTAAGACCTACACATTTATTTGCTTCAGGTTATTGTTTGTACGTGTATTTGACAACGTATGCTATGTACTGTCTACTTTTATGGATTATAGGTGGGGTCTTCTTTTGAGTAGGGGCCCAGGGTCTCAAGAAGTCTTCAGACGTCCCTGAGTGACCGGTTCTCAAATGCCGTTTTCAAGTGGGATTGTTGTGCAGTCAAACTACCGACGACACCCTCTGCCGCATGTAAAAAGCAATTCTGACTCTCAATGCTATACGATTCCAATGTTCTTTCTATCCCCTACACCTCCAGCGAATTAGTTAGAAGAGGGGGTGCCAGCTCAGGTGTCGTCCGCGTCACTTGACCATGGTTCAAAATTACGCGGACCGTCCCCAAAAGCCCTCGTGTAGCTGAACAGTGGGACGTTAATATTCACTCACTCACTCCAGTGAATTAGTCGCATTGGTAGTGAATCACCTCGTAAATCGTTCCAATTTTATATATGTACCGCGAGAAGTAGCACTACAGCTAACACTTCTCTAATAATATAATTTAGATATAGTCAAACCTATAGGTTCAAAATTACAAAGCATGTAACTGTGGTTAGTAGACATTTGTTTTGGGGTAAATATTATCAATTGAAAGCCTGCCTTGCAAAATGAACTGACAAATCAACCAATCTAAACTTTGATAACTATGACATTATTGTTTCCTAAACACACATCTGCTTTTTAAAAATCATTGATTTGGTTGCAATATTGTGCAGGAAGTGGGAGTAGAATCTGCCATCTTGGAGGAACAGGACATCGAAGGTCAGAATGGAGTGATACATATCATCAACCGGGTTCTCACCCCTCCTAGTCACAGCATCATGGAGCTGCTGCAGAGTAAAGAAGAATACAGGTGAGAATAGAAATAATATCTAAAGATTGTATGATTTAAATTTTTGCTTTCGATATTAGGTTCGAATTCTTGGTAAATATATTTCTGTGTTTATTTACAGAAATGACCAATAAGATTTCTAAATAATTGAAAATAAAGTTTAAAATAATCATAGTTTAAAGTATTGCCATATGTGTGTGGGATTGTTATGGCATTTTTTTAAAATTTATTTTTCTATTTTCTATTTTTTTATTGAAAACATTTATATAATCCCAGTGTACCCCAAAATATCACACGGGCCATACATAAGTAAGTGTGAAACACTCATTACAAAAGAAAGAAGAAAAAAAATTAAAGTCATGAATGACTACAAATATTTACAATAAATCTTCAGAACTTTTCAAAAGCACTTCTGCATCGCAAAAACATATCGCATATTTTTGATTGATTGTTTTATTAGCATTGCATATAGAAGCATCAACAGGAATTTTTCATATTTTGGAAGTTTAATTCGTTGTGCAACAAATAATAAATTTTGTTCTTTTATAATTTTTTGTTAAAAGACTTTACATTTGTTTCATAATTTTGCTGCTATCAAATAAGTTACTTTATGATATCATTTGCAAATGACTGATAATTCTGAGCTGCTGCTTTTCACCACATGCTTTACTTTGATGTAACTGACTTCCCATAAGTACGCAAGAAAAAGTTTCAAAAGATATTAGCTTAAGTCTTGGAATATTCTGAATTTTTTTTTTTTTTAAGTTTATCGAAGAGTTTGATGAAGTCCATGAAGATCATTTGTGATTGTGTGTGTGTGATGCAGAATACTACTTAGAAATCTCTATATACTTTAGCATCTTAAAGTCTTGCGTGCGTGTATGATTAGCATGATAATTAAGACCGTGGGCCAAGTGATTGCCTCAGAATCGAAGAGAGACGAATTTAGGTCAATACAAATTACAATTATTTCCGTTGTGTGACTCTACAGCAGAATGAACATTTTATTTAACAAACTACAAATTAGTAATTGTGTCCTCAGTACTCGAGCTGTCCAGTACTTTGAAAACCTAATGAGTGCAGACCACACGTCTAAACGTTAATCTGTCACAGGTTAAAGAGAGTGGCAAATGATACAGTACGGTGTAACGTCTTGGCACCACATTTAAAATGTACGCTAAGCTAATTATTAAAGAATCTCTCGTTGTATTCGATCAGCCGTCTTTCCGGAGTCTCTTTGCTCCTTCCTTCGTCAGCAGGCCTCTCTCCTGGGTATCTCTCGTGGGAGTCTGTCCGGAGTCTCTTTTCTCCTTCCTTCGTCAGCAGGCCTCTCTCTTGGGTATCTCTCGTGGGAGTCTGTCCGGAGTCTCTTCCTTCGTCCGCAGGGTTCAATTCCGGGAATCTCTCGTGGGAGTCTATCACGAGTCTCTCAGGAGTCTCTCGGAGTCCTCCTCTCTCTTTCTGAAGTCCACTCATTTAAACACTAGGGGCGGGTTCACTCCACGCCCCTCATCAATCCCCATTGGCCAACCTCAGGGTTTTGCACCCGGCACCAACGGTCTTGCACGTCATCCATTCGTGCAGAGATGACAAAAGTCCGGTCCCTCTCAAAGGTTCCCGGCGACAAGGGCCCGGCTGACATCTGGCACTTCAAACACCTCGCCGCCGCCTGCAGAGGCGCCAGCATTCAAGACGTACAATCACTGCCCATGAATAGAAATAATGCAGCGATGCCTAGCCCATAGTGTCCCCCAGACACACCGTCGCCGACGGTCCAGCTGTCTGATACAACACAATGCAGCTAAAAACACGTTTTCTCCAGCTGTGGAAATGTTTATGAATAGAGGCGCTTTCTCCATTGTGACGACGTCACAACTCCTTCCCCCTGAAAATGTCCATTTCACTGGACTGCTCTGGTTCAATGTTGGGTCCGTTCTTATGACTGACTCAAAAAAAAAGAATGTCTTAACAATGAGATCAACCAGGACAGCAATCCAATAATAAAAAAAACACTCAAATATGATAATAAGTAAATCTAAAATTCCATAACATTTTACACACTTTACAATAAAAATTTTAATTTCTGATCTTGGATTCTTTCTTAATGTTACATCTTATTCTTAAAGAAATTTGAGTTTTAAGTGAATAAGTTAAATCCTAACATTTTACTATTATCACTATACGTGAAATCACACGTAACTACTGTACTAGACATCTATGTGCTTACACTTGGCTGAGAGACACAAAAGATTTTCAGTAACACATAAATTTTTGTTTCCACCATATACACACAATACAGTAATATAGACACAAAAATACAATAAAAAGGTAAAATTAATTAATAGGAAATTTTTAAATGACTGCTTATTCCAGTCTGTTTAATCCAATGACATTTCCATGTTACTTTCTTTAATTAAAGTAAATGATTTTTAAAATTTCATACAAAAAATAACTGTAAATACAAATATTTGGAATTATTTGGGCTAAACAACATTAATTTAAAGATAAATTTCCATCTTAGCACTTTGCACATTTTCTCACAATATTTATAACAAGTTATTCCACAATTCAATATCATTCCCACTACAACGTTGGGTAAAGTGCTAATTATGGCACTATCATTAAAAATACAATTAACCTCGTACTTCCTCAGCTCATGAAATGAACTCACTACATCTCTATTATGTACACGTAAGAAACTTTCCCACTGCTCTAATTTACCTTTGGTCGGTATGAATTCCGATCTCACACTCCTCAACCCTTCTAATACCAAGTCTATTTGCTTTACACGATTTTTCCAAATTTGCGCCAAGATGTCTATATTAACCAATCGACGTAAAGCAAACTGCGGTAACCGTTCCAAAACCTGAGTAGTTAATTTACCTCCATAATCAGATGTGCATACGATCTTAAAACTCCTTTTTCTAATGTAAATGCCAAATGGCATTACGTATGCGGCATACTTCTGATATCTCAGCATGAGTGAACGACGAAAGTACCACTTCCACAAATCCAGTACCGTGACCAACGAGGCCGTGCTATTCATTTTTACTAGACCTTCCATTTTTAACAAAGGATGAATCTTGGCTCGCGTCACCTGATTCAAACGCCTATACTTAATACACGGGTACGAGTATCGATTCACTTCTCTAAACTTAACAGCGGACAATGTACGATTGAACTGCCCCATCTCGATTACACTCACATCCCTAGGATACCCAAACTCCTTTCCCAGAGTATTAATCAATCTCAGGTATATCCAAAAAGTTTTAATTTTAAATGGTTTTCCTCTACTTAACTGGTTATGCCTCTGGATTAAAGAAATCGTCCCGGGATCTGGAGGAAACCTTTCTTTATTTCTATCAACGACCATTCGTAAATAGTTAATTCTATCCGGCGGTAATTTAAGGTGCAGTTGACTTTCCCTTAAAACACCCCGAAAGTCAAAATCCATAAATAGCTTTACCGGATAGGGGAATTCGGTTTCTTTCTCTATTCCCTCCGAGCTATTTTCTGTAACAAAATTTACAGATTCCGGCCTCCTACGATACAGTTTTACTAAATTTACACGATAAATTGCACTACGATCCCTTTTTCTGGGTAAATCGTAATTAAATTCTGAACTTGTCATTTTACCAGCCCCTAACCAATTCTTATCAATACCCTTTGAATTGGAGGGAATCAAACGCATTGTTGATTTATCTCCGACATCTTTCCTAACAACGGCGCACGCGTAAATTTCTTTCCCTTTCCTCTGTTCCGCTTTTATACTAGCCATTGTAGGGTTTTGAAAATTTTTATGACCTACTGTTAGGCCCGCTCCCCTTTCAACTGAGAGTTGACTAGCCTCCTTTTCATCATTCTTAATTTTACAACTCAATGTTGCAGGGATAGTAAAACCCGTATCTACTATCAATCCTCGAGAACTTACTCCTATGTCCTCATGATTTATTACTGGCTGTGCAACCGTCATCACAGCTGTAACACTCTCCTTAACTACCCTTGACCCCACCTTCCTTTCAGAATCACGAATTCCAAAATTATCGACTTCTTTCCTTTTCGCAAGCCTAGACAGTTTATCCTTCTCTTTTTCTACCCCTCTCACTTCGGACGGGGGATTAACACACGTGCGTTTCACCGGGGGGTCACAAATTTCAATTCTAACTTCAGAAGGCATGGCGGTTTTTTCACTTCTTTCAACATCTGGATTACTTACCGGCCTACACTTTTTAATCGGTTCACTAACTTCCCTGGACCGATTTCCTGACAAATAACTCTCCTGTGCGCAATTCTCGACTTTATCTTCTACTTTTAGATGAGATGCTCGTTTTTGTAACTTATCGCGGCGTACAGCTCTCAATCGTTCTAATTCTCGTTCCCTCATTAGTTTACGCTCTTCAAACCCCTTTAATTTTTCAAGTTCCCGTTCCTTATTTTCACGTTCACGTTTTTCTTCCAAAACACCCTCCAACAAACATTCAACTAATTCTTCATTATAGTATTCACTCTGACAAATTCTATTCTTAATTTCTATCTTAGATAAAGTATTATCGGCTTCGACTCCCATTTCTTTCGCCATTTCTACTAATACGCCTTTTCTTTGCCTTAATAAGTACGCCATGATGCACTAATACACACAAAACCAAACTAAGCTTAATTGTCACAAAAATTATACAAAAACTCAACGCTCACTAGAAATACACTAGACCTATACTTAACTATAATTCACAAAAATCCTAAAACAAAACAGTACTCTCCACAGTAACTGTACCAATGAAACAAGTATAACTACTGTATACTTAACTATATTTCACAAAAACGCACAAATCTTAAAAGCAATACAGTACTCTACACAGTAACTGTACCCCGAAACAAGTATAACTACTATATACTTAACTATATTTTACAAATGTGCGCAAATCCTAAAAACAATACAGTACTCTGCACAGTAACTGTATCAACAAAACAAGTATAACTACTATATACTTAACTATATTTCACAAATGTGCGCAAATCTTAAAAACAATACAGTACTCTGCACAGTAACTGTACCAACGAAACAAGTATAACTTTTGTATACTTAACTATATTTCACAAAAACGCACAAATCTTAAAAACAATACAGTACTCTGCACAGTAACTGTATCAACAAAACAAGTATAACTAATATATACTTAACTATATTTCACAAATGTGCGCAAATCTTAAAAATAATACAGTACTCTACACAGTAACTGTACCAATGAAACAAGTATAACTACTATATACTTAACTACATTTCACAAACAACAATACTAATAAATCGCACATTTATACATCATACAAAACTTTAAAAATCTTTCTAGTCTCTCTTTCTAGTGTTTGCTAACTTTACCTAGTACGTAAATTCTTTACTACCAAAATTTTACATACATTAATCATAACAATAATCATAATCAATTGCTGCCCCGAGTATAATCTCAAAGAAAAGACTCACCTTTCTATTTCGAATCACTGCCAAAATCTATGGCACACCTGGACGGGAATTCACAGCACACCTGGTCGGGAATCACACATTTCGATTGCGCACCGCTCGTTTCTTTTGTTGATTCCAGACAAATTCACATACAGGAACTCCGGGAACTTCTATCAACAGGAACACACTTTAATGATAGGAATAGACGCACCACAGGAACTCAGAAGAAATTTGCGTTGTCTAAGTTCTTTTATTTTTCTCGCCCACACGGCTGTCATTTTCTCTTTGTTATTTCTTTTTTCTCAAAAATTAATTTAAATAAAAAAGGATTCGGGCATTTAATTAATTAGCTAAATGCCGATCCCAGCTCGCTGCCACCAATTTAATTAGCTGTAACGTCTTGGCACCACATTTAAAATGTACGCTAAGCTAATTATTAAAGAATCTCTCGTTGTATTCTATCAGCCGTCTTTCCGGAGTCTCTTTGCTCCTTCCTTCGTCAGCAGGCCTCTCTCCTGGGTATCTCTCGTGGGAGTCTGTCCGGAGTCTCTTTTCTCCTTCCTTCGTCAGCAGGCCTCTCTCTTGGGTATCTCTCGTGGGAGTCTATCACGAGTCTCTCAGGAGTCTCTCGGAGTCCTCCTCTCTCTTTCTGAAGTCCACTCTTTTAAACACTAGGGGCGGGTTCACTCCACGCCCCTCATCAATCCCCATTGGCCGACCTCAGGGTTTTGCACCCGGCACCAACGGTCTTGCACGTCATCCATTCGTGCAGAGATGACAAAAGTCCGGTCCCTCTCAAAGGTTCCCGGCGACAAGGGCCCGGCTGACATCTGGCACTTCAAACACCTCGCCGCCGCCTGCAGAGGCGCCAGCATTCAAGACGTACAATAACTGCCCATGAATAGAAATAATGCAGCGATGCCTAGCCCATAGTGTCCCCCAGACACACCGTTGCCGACGGTCCAGCTGTCTGATACAACACAATGCAGCTAAAAACACGTTTTCTCCAGCTGTGGAAATGTTTATGAATAGAGGCGCTTTCTCCATTGTGACGACGTCACAACGGGTATTCGGCAATGCGGATACAGAATATATACGATTTAGACACTCAGGATTTGTCAACAGTCTATAGCAGGGGTTGGCAACCTTGTACCTGTGGCTTGCCAAATAAATCTACCAATATGATTCAGGATACCACATTGTAGGAAATATTTGAAACAATTAAATTCCTGCGATAATGCATGCAGAGTTAGGGAATAGAGGCCAATAATACAGATTTAAAGTTTTATTGTATAATAATTCTGCATTATTTAAAGATATTTATTAACAAAAAATAAACACAAAATATAACTATTCCTTCGATATAAATGAAAAATAATTTAAGATTGTACATGTATTACGTATCTATCAAACATAATTATCATACAAAGAAATAAGCAACATAAAGTATAAGCATTCCCCTTCAATACTCGTACAGTTAAATAAAAAAAATGAATAAATGTTTTAATACCTGTAGCTGCGAAGGAATCACATAAGAAAATGCATTTCTACCAAGGAGGATGCAATGCACTCAACTTTCTCACCCGATAAGGTTATCTTGAAGAATTTCTGACCTCCATAGCTACAATCTCTCGCTAGAGGCAATGGGCCACGGTAGTGTAGTGTTTATGATCACAAGCTCATGACCGATGTGTCATGAGTTCAAACCTTGTGCCACTGAAGACCTGCCGTGTACAGGGGCTGATGAACGTCAAATCTGTCGAGGTTCAAAGTCCTCCCTTTGGCATTGAAGTTTGGAAAGAGGGATTAGAGCTCAGGTATCATCCACTAGACTTGATCATGGCTCAAAATGACTAAATCCGTCGCCAATTGCCCTGGTGTTGCTTTATAGTGAGACGTGACAAACACTCACACACTCTTCAAATGTAATTTTTATTCCTGAGAGATAAAGTTTACCAAAAGAATCCATGGATTCTAAACGTACTTCAGTAGAATATACGGAATGTTCAGCATCCGACACAATGAATTACAGCACATTGAACTGAACATAATTCATTGGGAGAATCTGTACCTCGACCATAGTATTCAATACTTCCAGTAGCACTTGCAGAAACCTACAAAGACAGAGAAGCCAATGAAAATAGAATTTTGTATTTTATCTACTTCTTATATCCCTTTACATTGTGATCGCGATAGACGAGTGTTCATGATCACGAACTCGTGGTTGGCATTTGCGAGTCGCGGGATTGAAACCTAGTGCCATTAAACAATTACCGTGTAAAGAAGTAGATGTCACCGTGATACACGTCAAACCTGTCAAGGCTTAAAGTCTTTCAGTTGGTGAGGTATGGAAGTTTGAAAAAGGAATGCCAACTCAGGTATCTGATTCGTCACTTGGCCGTGATTCAAAATTACAAGGTCTCTCTGCAGTAGCCCTCATGTTACTTCCCAATGAGACGTAAATTAAAATTAATCAAATCATTCATTTAACATTTAATTTTGCTTTAGACTCGATTCCTCTTGGGTTAATCTGTAATTTGTTCACATTATGTAATAGCTATACATAATATCTTGAAACACACGATTAATCAAAGTGTATGCGCTTTTTTTTTTGTTTCAGCACAATGGCTGATGCCATTCATCACGTACAAGAATTCGAGCCTCACTTCCTGAGTTCAGTGACGAATCACTCCTTCACGATGTTCGCTCCCACAAACGACGCCTTCGAAAAGCTTGGCAAGGACAATTTACACTCGCTCATGAAGAACAGAAAGAAACTCAAAAAAGTAAGTGGACCGATATATTTCTCTCTCTCTCTCTCTCTCCCTACTTTAAAATAAAAGGAAATCAGTCTTGACTGCGAGGGTCTGGGTAGTACATGACAAGGTCTAAAAAGCTGAGAATGTAGCGTATTAAATGTTTTCAGTTTTGTTTGATGCAGCGGGGATCTTCCCCAAAGAACCTATTTACTGTTAGAGAAATAATGACTTCTTTCGCTTGGGGAAGTATCCAAAATAGGACAGTTTGACGCTTATGTTCTAAGGCAAGTCAACCTTTGGCTTCCCTTTATCCATCCGACAGAGAAGTGGCCAGCGCAATTACCACACCAATCTCCGGTTTCAAAGTCCACCGCACGAGGGGTAACAAGAACCAATGGCCGAATATTAATCTCAGCTACGACCAAATAGAAGTGATCCTGCGTCATGTGTCACTTTTGGAGACGTGACATTTCCCACCTTTAAAAAGACGAAAAGGGAAAACCCACAGAAACTCTACAACACTTCAAGCCGCTTCAACAGGCTTCGATACTCTACGGCGCTCCAACACAGACTCTCCAAGGGACATACATACTTTCTGTCAGTCTGGTTTCCAATTTGGCTTGTACGCTTTCACACCTAAAGTGTCCTATCAAGGCTCTAAATAACGAGTCTTACAATGTCGTCTTAACGCAGCTTTCACATCAATAATCCTGCCTTACGAGCGACCTCACCAAGTACTCTGCCTTAACAGTGGATAACAATAATTTTTAAATTGAATTGATGTGTATGAAAATTCATAAATTAAGAAGTAAAAATACAATATTAACTAGCTGATTGAGTAGTATCAAAGGGTTCAGTCAAAGGATTTCAGATACAAGCTATGGGATTCTAAATAAAAATTAATTTTAACTGTCTTTAGTATCTATAGCTTAAGAAATATTTAACATTCCAAGAAATTGTTAATGGAACCCCACATATCCTTACAACTACAATGGTATGATCCTTAAAAATGCCATGATTTGACCCTTAGAAATACAGCCAAGTACAACGAATGATAACTAAGTGATATCAGTTTTACCCTACTTTTAGAGATGAAACACTGTATGATTGAACTGAAACTTAGTTTTCTGTGTCAAAAAAACAAACAAAAACAAAACAAAACCCCGGGTGGGAGGAAGGGCTTCATTTTTATTTTTGGCTTATGAAAATTACCTTTGTCAAACTTGTTTTTCATTGGTATCCGTGGCTCTTGGACGATTTTATCCAAGTCTTCTCCCAACGGATCTGGCCTTATTAAATTGTTTCCATAATTTGCACACGACGCTGGACATTTTATAGCTCTCCAGCAATCTACACTTCAGATTTTCGTGCCTTCCAACTCTTGAATGCCCAAACTTGCTGTAAAAAAGGAAGAAATACCACGCAATAACTTGCCGAGGTATGCAAAGAAGCGAAGCGCGGATATTGACACTTAGTGGTGTATCGGAGAACAATTTGGGCTCCCCTTGCAAAGTCAGGTTTTGGGGCTCCAAGCTGGATTTTACAAAGGGTAGAGCCCTGGGGTGGTTGCAGGGGTATACGTTACGCCACTGTTGACACTTACGCTAGCAAAAAACTTCTTTCGAAATGCCCAACCAAACACTTTCGTAGCAGACACCAATAATTTTCATCTTCGTTTGCAATCACTGGTTTTAACCTGCTTTCAGGACTTTTAAAAAAAATTCGACTGAATATGTACACTCCCTTAATTTTGAGCCTTAGAAACAAACTCATTAAAAAATCCTTTGAAAATTGAAGATATTTAACCACTCAGCAGGTTTGATTGTGACTAAATATTATAAAAAAAATAGAAATGTAAGGTTATTTTCTGATGCATCATAATTTAAAAAAGAAGAAAGTGACGGAAAGCTTTATTTGACACGTTTGGACGAAAACAAGATGTACTGGGTGTCCGAAATGCATGAGTACATTTTCATATAAATAAACAAGTAAACATACTAACTAACGGTTTTTATGTTCCATAAAGAACAGATCAAAGTTGTTTTTATAATGCTTTATTGCATGATTTCATTGTGCGCATTCATAGTTGTTCGTAAAACATCGAGTCTATACGAGATTTTTAGTCACGTTCTATGAAACTTGGCAGGGTCAACATTCTGAATCGCCACCGTAATAGACTTTTCAATTCATCAATCTCACGAATTGGAATATTGGTAAACAATGTTTTTCATGTGTTTCTACAAGAAGTTCAAAGATGTTACACTTAGAGATCTAGGTGGCCACTGTATTGGACTTCTTTCCACCCATTTCCATGAACTTTTTCTCACTTCCAAACTGTAGTGTGGTGTTGCTCCATTTACGCTATATACACTGGCGTAGCTAGTTTTGAGGGGACCCTGTATCGAAATTCCTCCGGGGGCCCTTTTTTAGATATGATAACCCTTTTAGTTGGACTGTAGTTATAAATTTTGGGGGCCCCGTACCATTGATACGGCGGTAGCTACGCTCCTGGCTATACTTGTGTTGCAGATTTAAATTCGATAAAGCCTTCTACAGCTTGTGTAGTAGTAGTTGTTGTTGTTTCTTATCCAGATGGTGTAGCTGAGCTACACCATCTCCATAAAACTAAAAATCTCCAAAAAATCCAGAAATGAGATAGGATTTCCTAAAACCTCGTCATATGAAAAACTCAAACAATTCAGAATATGACTGGGAGAGGCCTGATCAGCGTCGCACCTAGGATATTCTGGGAAGACTTTCCGGCCCTGTTGAAGAGTCAGAGACTTGATGTGGCCACTAAAAAAGCGCGACAGAGCCGTCTGCTGATACCTAGGAATATTCAGTTGGTGACACCAACGAGGTTTTTCCCCAAAATAACAAGGGTAATCAGGGGGTATTCTCCCAAATGTATTCAATTCTAACCTTTTAATAGAGAAGAGTTGAGCAAAAGTTAGACAAGTATCACTGAGCAAAGTGTCAGCAGTGGCAAACTATCGGCTATCTCGTTACCATTCAATCCAATAGGGGAGGGGACCCATTGAAAGTATATTCAGTGTCGAACCACAACATCCAGAATATCTAGGCCTAACAGTTTTCCCAACGCGAAAGGTGCTGTCAGTTAAAATCCAAATGTCCCTAAATCGAAGCAGTGTTAATAAATTGCAATCCCCTATAAATTGCAATAAGTTCAGATCTAAAAACAGAACAGTAAATATTCCTAATCTTGATGTCAAATGTACTATCAGGTGTCTCAATGTGCACGCCGCTTCCAGAAATACCACCGTCGTCCATGCTGTCATATCGCGTTTGTTCATGTGGTGAAGCCATTTTGAAACAAGAATGTTGTAATTCGTGGACATTGCACCATTCAGTTTGGTTGGCATTTCTATGAACAGAAAATTTAATCTTTTTAACACGCTTTTATAAGTTTCACTTGCATGTAACGGAATCTTGGAACTCGATTTTTACCTACTTTAAAAAATCATATTAATTCGAAATTTTGCACACTTGTCAAGGACCGATGACAATACAATAATTTCATAATTTTATTCCATTGTCCTGATCAGGACATCTGGAATAACGATATCCTGATTTGGTGATTAATTTCATATACCACTTCCAGATTTGGCAATTTATTGCATATACCATTCTCAGATTTGGCGACTAATTCCATGTCATTTCCAGATTTGGCGACTAATTCCAGATTTAGCGACTCAAAGATTAAGGTGCAACCCCAAAAAAGAATACACTTGCGGTTAAAAGAAATAAAACAAACAAAAAAGTGTTCTCTCTCTTTATGTGAGAAAGGGTAGGTTGGGTGCGTCAGCTATTGCTTACCATAATGTAAACAATTGTCTAGTTTTTCTGAAAATGGAAATAAAAAAAATACTTGTGCATGTGGCAAAAAAAAAATTTATGTTCTGTTAAATATTTTTTATTTTTATAAAGCAATACGTTTAGAAGTGATGATACGAATTAACATTATAGCAATACGTTTAAAAGGATTTACGATTAGCACTTAATATTACCATGTGTTTATTCTCTCGCTTTCTTGTATGGTTGCCCGGGTGGAATTTTGTAATTGATTTTAAACTGACTTCCCGATGAGCTAAGGACTTGAAATTTGGACCATAGCTCAGAAATGGATGACAATGCATGAAAATGTGAAAAAAGAAGGAGAAAAAAAAAAACGAAAAAAGGAATTTTATACTTTTTAGTCCGTTATAAAAACACGGTACATTAAAATTTTTTGTATCTATAGAGAGGAATCTTTTTGAAATATAACGATACGGGACTGATCCTATCCCTTAAACGGAGAGAATAAATACACCTCAGACCCATTAATTAATATTCATTGAAGAGCAAGGCTAATTCCAGCAGCTACGTAATACCCCCCCCCCCCCCGGCTCCGAATATCAAACTCAAGAATAAATTCAACAATAAGTAAATGATAGTTTGAAAAACTAAAAAAACATGCTTTTTTTGTGGATCGAACTAAAGAGTGAAAAATAAATTATAGTTTTAAAAAAACTAAAAAACACGCTTTTATAGTGAATCGAACTAAAAAAATAATTTTTAATATTTTTTAAATAATTAACGAGAAAGTTAATGTCACTGGGGTAAAAGCGTGGGGTGCTTTGTACTACATTTGTGCACTAACTCAGCATTTCGGAATGGAACTAGTAAGAAATTATAACAATTAATATAGAGCGCCCCCACGCTTTTACCCCAGTGACATTAACTTTCTCGTTAATCATTTTATTCTTATATTAAGAATTTTTTTTTTTTTTACTTTTTAGTTCAATTCACTATAAAAGCATGTTTTTTAGTTTTTTTTTTAAACTATAATTTATTTAAAAAAGTATTAAAAAAATGGAATTGAAAATTTATTTTCAGTTCATTTTTAAAATTGTAGCCATACTTTTCAGACACCCTATATGTGTAGGATGAAAAATGTACAATTGATATGATTTTAAGATTACTTTACATCCAAACTTGATGTGATATTTACCTCCTTTTCCTTACCTTGCAGATGGTACAGAACCACGTTGTCGATAACATGTTTGCCACGGGCTCCATCCACACAAAGTTGCAGTACAATGTGCAGACAGAGTACCAGACAGTGAAGGTACACAAGGAGAAAGACGGCCTGATGGTCAACTCGGCCCACGTCATCGAACCTGATGTAGTGACAAGGGACGGTATCGTCCACTGCATCGATCAAGTGCTGGTGCCCGAGAGGCGCAGAAGGAAGTCCTGAAGGACTTTCTGAAAGACTCTTTCTGCAACTATCATCATCTCCCGAGAAGATTTAAATTATGAACACACGTTTTCATTCATTTTCATACTTAAGGCTCTATTGTTACATTGTGCGCATCTTAAACTGAGACAACGGAAGAATGAGACAGAGATTTAAAGGAATATTAAATCGAAGGTTTAAAAAAAAATCATCTGTTTGTCATGGCCTTTTCATACTATTCGGGAAGAATTCAAATATCAATATTAATAAGCAAAATTTATTTATAATGTTGCTTGAAATGTTAATACGATATCATGATTAAGTGATAGAAAATAATGATGGTACTTTTTCTGACAGACGAATTCATTTCATTGCATTATTTCCCTAGCATTCTTCTGAAGTAAATGCAGCCCACCGACTCAGTTGTAAGATTTACTTCTTCAAACGTAATTCGAATGACGTCATTTATCCTGTAATAGTTGTTTTACAAATACCCCGTTCTGTCGGTCAATATAAGATAATATTTTATACACCCGTCTATTTCCAATTGCTAATAATTCAAATTACACAAGTCTAAGTTATACCTAAAACCTTTTTTTCTCCAGTGGGCTAAATTCATGCCACATGATAAAAACAGTCACGTGTTCACCATTGAATTTAAAATTGTGACATTAGACTTTAACTTGTTGTTCTACTTTTAAATTTAAATAAAATTTTCGAATTTGGTTGTTTGGTAAAAAAGTTCAATTATTAAGGTTCTTCAAAAAAAAATTTTGAAAACTTAAGAAAAATACTTTATTATATGTGCACTTTTATAATCAAGTGTATTTTATTTACCTATGTGCATTATTATTGCTTCCAAATATGTACTTTTTAAAAGAATCTACAAAAAACAAAAATTGGCAACAAGCATATGAACTGATTGACTGGAAACACTTGATCGCTTTCATCCTGTGACTATGACGTCACATAAATTTATAAACTGATTGGCTAGCAACACGTGTTTATAGTTATCATGAGACTATGACGGCACATGAATTTAGCCCATTGGTGTGAAGAATACAATTTGAAAAAAATTGTAGTAGGGAAAATTCTATTATATTAGCGTCTATAGAATTATAAGAAAATACTATGTTAAGAATTAAAAAAAATATTGTTTCAAATATTTTTTATTTATTTATTTTAGAAAGGCATTCTCTAAAGAAGCTGTCAAAACTGCCATTCAAAATAGCTCAAAAACATTTTAAAACAACATTTATAAAGTTTTGTGAATTAATAATATAATTAGCGGGTATTAAATGTTATATCAACTTTCTTCATTAATGTTTAGTTGAAAATAAAATTAGGAGCCGCATAAAAGAGAAAGTTGAGTTTAATCAAGTCCTATATATTTCAAAGTTTCATTAAGAAAACTTTAAAGTTATTAAAACAATTTTTTAAAAAAAATTCTTGGAAAACTAATTTAAAAGAAATTCGAAAACTGACTTCTGAACTAAAATACATAATGCCTTAGGCGTGGAAATGCCAACAAAGAAATATTTGGAATTATTTCTGTAATTGTAAAATCCTGATCAAATATTTGCGTTTAAATTAGAAGCACGAATTTAAAGCACTTGTCATGAAATTCTAGTTTAAGCTCCATTATCATTCTAAAGTATCGGTTATTGTTAAAGGACTTTAATTTACATTTTGAATTCCTATGCAGAAAGAGAATTATTACACTCTGTCAATTGAAAATCTCTTTTTCTCAAAAGAGAAAATAACAATTAATTACTACAATAAACTACTATAATTACGACAATAAACATTTTCCGAAATATCTTTTAAAAGTTGTTTTTTACAGATAATGAGAGTATATTTGATTAAAAAGATGCTTTGATTTTTCAAAATAAGAATTTTAAAACAAAAACGTTAGAAAGGAAGGTAACTGCAAATTTTTAGAAAAATTGAATTACAGAACATATACTACTTTACATTTATGTTAATACCATTCCAAAGTATTGAATAAAACGATATGTGTTGAGATTTGCTTGGGAAAGAAAGGACTTTCCATTTCTTGTTACAAAATAAAATCTTTACACCCTTTACTTTCGTATTCTAAACAATAAAAGCGAAGTGACGAGATTTTTTTCAATATTGGGATTGCTTCAGTAAGTGAGTCAAAGGTCAAGGACATTGTATCACAAACTATCAGCAACTACGGGGCTGCAGTCATCTAAATTTCACTTTTTCTGGCTTAGTGTGTTTCGTAGCATTTCTAAGCTTTCGTCGTCAATTACAGAAATTTTAACACAGATAGAAAATGATGTATTGTTGTATTTTAATGACTAATAAAATGAAATTTTACATTCACAACCTCGTTTTTGATCTGTGCTCATTCAATTCTGGAAGAAATTATCATACAGATTTCTTAACCGCAGTTCGCATTCATGCGATAAGGAGAAGGGTTGAAGGGGCATTATTATAAAACTCAACAACTTTTACTCTAATCACAATATCTTAATTTTAAGTATTCCAAGGGAGCGAAATAAAGCTCGAATCCAAATCAATAGTAAGAAAAGAAAGAGATGCCTACGAGTTACAGTTACGCAGATTCAAATTTCAGAATAAGCCCATGTCCTCTCGTCGGAATGGAATGGAAATTCGTAAAGGGAATACCAGCTCAGGGGTCGTTTTCGTCAGTTGACCATGCTTGAAAATTTCTAGGTCCATCGCCAATAGCGCTCAAGCTACTTAGTGCGACGTTAGTAAAAACTTGTGGCGGTATCTAAATAAGCCAGTAACAGCCTCCGGAAAGGAGTGATCATTTTTGTCTAGTGGTATGTTGCGTGCTTGCAAACCTATAGGTCACGGGTTCTAATCTTCCACATTGGTGACCTTGACTGAAAAGAAAAACGCAAACCTTCTGATGTGTCGTGGCGCCATCTACCCGCAAGAAAAGCAAGCGAAGTCGTCGGACCCACTTGACGCAATAGTAACAACTGCCACGCTCGCCATAACAACAAATATCTCGTTCGTTCGCCTATCCACCGACTCACTGGTGGGGGAGTACTGTGGCGGTATCTAAGTAAGCCAGTAACAGCCTCCGGACAGGAGTGATCACTTTTATCTTGTGGTATGTTATGTGCTTGCGAACCTATAGGTCATGGGTTCTAATATTTCACTCCCTCACCCCCCCTCCAGGATAACTCCAAACATCAGCCACACGAAGTTTCTCAATTTTAATCTAATTCGTTAATAGGTTAAATTCCTTTTTTAATGGGCTTCGTTTTGGTAATTTAGCCTTTGCAGACACGCTAAGTCCACCAGTGTGTGCACTATCTAGTGGCGGCTATCGCTACCAAATTTTGGTGTTTGAATTCATTTTAATTCAAGCTCTTTTCGGATGCTAAATTTTGCCGTGAGTACCAGAGCCAAATTGACACTCAAGGGATCTTCTACATGCCACATAATCACATGATATGCATGCCTACGATTTTCACATCCAGGAAATCTATCGACTCCAAAAGGAATTGGGCACGCTACCTCTAAAACACCGAGCTAGGCTCAATTCAAGTGACAGGATAATCACATAACTGCAATCACGTGTTTCCAGCGAATCAGTACGTGCGTTTCACTGATGCCAACTTTTACTTTTTGAAGATAGTTTATTTTAAAAAGCACAAATCTGGCAGCAATAATAATAATCATGGGTAAACAAAACAAAAAAATGCGCTTGATATAAAAGTACAAGTATAATTTGCTTTTATCATTATAGAGAAACTTTTTGAAGAATCTTAATACTTGAACATCTTTACCCAAACATTTAAAGTTGAAATTCTATGCAAATTTTACAAAAATACAAGTCTATTTTTGAATTCAATGAAGAACATTATTGCATTTATCGTGCCACCATTCTGAGCTTAGCCCATTCTAATTCAAATAACAAATACTGCATCTTATAATTTCAACATCCTTCACTTTTCCCCCATCACAGCTCTAAATAACAATTTAGATCTGTGAAGTTTTAAAAATACATTTTCCCGTAGGTTACTAGGAATGCACTACTACAGTGCTTCTCAAACTCTCAATATTTGCAACCCAGTATTCAACCATAATTTTCCTCGCGCCCCTTTCCGCTCAATAGCAATGTAGGGAGTTCAGTAATGTACTTTAACACTAAAGCTACAATACGATTTTAATTATAAACCATACAAATTATCAAGAAAAGTATTAAATTTCGTACATGATTCTTGTAGCGGGGCAACCAAATTTACAGTACATGTGCAAATATTGATTAAAAATTCAAATAAATTATAGCTGTCCAAATAATTTTCTTGCCAACAGTAAATAAGTTTTGAATAATAATAATTAACTGAATGATTACCAGCTTGAAACAAAACTTTAAATGCATGACACTAACCAATGTTTTTTTCTTCTACTAATTAGTGTAATCAAAGAAAAAAAGAAACATGTCCATAAGACCATTAAATCCTAATATTATCTGAATGAAATTTTGATATCCCCAAAACATAATTTGTAATTCTATAAAAAGAAATAAGCACATTGTATGATAACTTACATATAACTTCATACTAATATTCAATGAAGTATTTTAAAACTAAATTCCTTTTTTTAAAAAAAAAAATTATGAAAATGAGATAGAACACAAAGTAAAACAATTTAATTTACTTTATTCATATAACAACAAAATTTGTTTTGAAAAAATAATCTCTAGAGGATGTACATATATAACATAATATAAAACTATACAAAGAGGAAGAAGATACAGGAATTTTTTTTCAATTTGAATCCTGATAAGGTCCTTATAAAAATGATTTACTTTTGTACATAAAACACAGAGTAATTCAAAATAATTCTTTGTTCGAACTTTTCAGTTTAACAGTGCAAAATAATTGTAAAAAATGAATTAACACACACAACACATTGCATAATCACTGCATATAAAAATTCCAAAGTGAAGAGAATTTATACTAAGTAGAAGGTTGTAATAACATCATGTTATACCTTTATGTGTTAGCTGAGCATACTGTACAAGAATTTGAAAAACAACTGATGGCTATAGGAAAAAGATATACATAAAAAGAAATCTATTATGATCTTTTACACACACACAATTCCCTCACAAAAAGAGAATTTTAAAGTAATGTGACCGATTAAAAATATTCAAGTATTAATTAGTAATTAAAATAAAATTAGAATTAGTTAAAAATTGTAATACAAATACATACAAAAAGCAATTTTACATATCTTAAATATTTATTCTTAGATGGAAATATTGCACCCCCCCCTCTCCCGTCATATAGCAAACAAGGAAGTTACATTGTCTAAATAAATTCAGAAAAATATCCAACATACACATTACTGGAATTTAAATACAATAATTCGTTTGAAAAAAAAATTTTTTTCAATGAAAGAGGGTATGAACTAAAAAGCAAATACAAGATACAAAAAACAGGTACATTTATTTCAAATTACATGCCATTTTTTTAAAAATTTAGTGAAAGACTTAATCCAACAAATATCTTTCACAATAATTAAACACAAAATAAGAAGCCCAACTTACCAAAATAATGCAAAATGTAATCAAATATTTTAAATGCAACAAAAAAGCAAAATACAATATATTGATATATATAATGTTAAGAATTATAAAAATATTTATTTCTAATAATTAACAACTTCTAATCAATAAAGTTTAAAACAATAGTGCACATAACTATACAATTTAATTTATTAATGTTAAAACCTTTTAGCTAAATACATAACTTACAGTTAAACATTTAATAAAATTTTTAAGCAGAAAAGATCTTGTGATTGCATCTTTTCTTTTTTTACATGTGTATGTATTTTAATTTTATATATTCTTCACAATTTCTTTAAAAAAAATAAATAAATGTTATGCAGCTACAGAAATGCTGTTTTAAATAAAAAGTTGACCTTTGTATCTGATTTTGTGCAAAAGACAATGCATTTTTGAGAAATTATCTCATCTTAAATACTGATGAAAATTTTAGAATTCTAACATCTAAAATTCAATGTAAAATAGAAAATTGAGAAAATAAGAGCTGCATAAGATTTAATCAAAAATTCACTGGCCATATAATACAAAACATTACATATTTAATTATGTATTTTTCATAACAAAGAAATAGATTATCTTCCTATTTCCAGAAACACATATATAGGAATAATTCAAAGAGAAATCAAAGCATAGAGTATTCATTTCTCAAAACTCTAAAAACACACAATATTAGTTTGCTTCAAATATTTTTGTATGCAGTTTTGTCTTTCCATAATGCATAACTAATGAAATTTACCATAAACTTCAAGTGCAATAAAATTTAAGAAAAAATATATTTATGAAACCGCATAAAATCAAAATTACACATCTTAAAGAGAAATCAAAGAAAATGCAATATGTAAGACTAAATGCAAATAAGTTTTAGAGCTTAACACAGTTTCAATTACAAAAGGACTGTCTTTAAGATTATCTTAACTTGATGTAGGAAAATAGAATTCACATTGGAAGTGTCAAACCCACAACAGAATTTCACTTAGCATCATATTTTAATATATCATCTATATTTCTGTGTAAATATATTTCCTTTACTTTGACAAACGAAAAATCCACCATATCAAAATGTATTTGAATTTTGAGAACTCATTTTATAACAAAAATAAGTATGTTTCATACCAAATTAATGTATACAAATTAGAGAAATTTTTTTAAAGAAATCTGCATATGTATATATTAGGGTCTATTGCAAAAGAATGATAAATGTGATTTTAAAATGATAAACAAATAAAAAAGTGGAACTTCCAAAAAAAACTCCGGAAACGAAATCTCTCTTGAACGTAGAAAAGTATATACATGTGATAGGTTTTCATTCCTGAATAAGAAAGTTGATATGGTTCAACTTGAGTTCATATATACATATATGATATCAAAAGAGAAGAGGAAATGTACATATACATACAATCACACAAAATTTATGTCAATAACTAACATCCAAAGATACATTCTTTTAGTAGAGGCAAGTTTTTTTCATTATCCTCAGGAATTCTTCTTGATTCACTTCCCCATCTCCATCTCTATCAGCTTCCATAATCATTTCCTGGAACATGATCATTTTAAATAAAAAAATAAAACAAGTTTTTCAAATAATATACAGTTTACACATGATAGAGAAATGCATTAACGTTTCCATAAAAAGTTAAATAAGTTTATATTCTTATAATCATAACTTGTTATAAGGCAGAACAAGCCTTTTCCAAAATTACCCCCTTAATTACAGAGGAAAATTTGCACAATTCACTTCCCAGTGCCACCATTTTTCACACAAGCGAGTGCAACCATGTAGTGTATTGTGTGTGTGGGGGGGGGGAGGAAAGGCATACATAAATAAATCCTTTGTTAACACTGTCAAGATAATTTGATCATGATTTCAAAGCCTTTGGAATAGTTTTACAAATAGGAGTGCTAAGTAAACATTTGTAATTTGGAAAGACTTATAAATTCACCAGGGGCAGTTAACAAATCCGCTGAGCCAGAAATATACATACACTAGCAGAAGGAACAATAGAGTGTATCACATTTAACACTAAATTGATTAGCCCCCTTTTTTTTTAAAAAAAAAATCTATTGTAAATAAAAGTTTTTTTTCCTTCCTACTAAATATATATGATTAATTTATTTTTAAATTTAAATCTTTCCTTTTTTCACCAGAAAAATATTGAAAATGAATTCAAATTTATTAGATTTTTAAAACATCATTACAATAGTTTTTATTACTTTACACATTTTTTTTACCCCCCCCCCCCATATTTGAATTAACTCTTTCAAATTTCTTAGCATGATTCCAAGAGAAAAACCATGAAACGGTTTCAAATTGCATTGAAAAGGATTTTAAAATTGTCTTTTTTTTTACATAATAAAGCAAAAAACTAAAATACAAATTCTTCACATGCACACAAACCCAAAGACACATTTCATTATATTTAAAGAATACAATATTTGTATTCAAGGAATGGAACATTTAAGTATGTTTTTACAAAATCTTAATACAAAATTGAATTTTCAGGTAGACCAAACAATTTCCCTCTTAAAATTTTCCATTAAAGTCTGAGAAACAGTCTCTTAATTTAAATAAATAGCTTTGTTTGAAGTATATATTATTAATTAAGGATTACAGGAAATTTTTCGAGTCTTTTAATATCAAATGTACACAAAATAGTTTATTCATAATATAAACATTAAACGCCACTGATTTATATTAAGCTCACAGATTTCATTTAAAATAATTACTAAATGTATGCATAATTGATTTATTTTAATATAAATTACATCACAAAACAAAGAAGTGAAATTTATACATTGAAATATTTACTTGGAGTTTGAAACATTAGATAACAGATATACTTCACAGTTTAATTTTTGTAATTCAACTTATTCATTTTTCTTTATGTAATTACTTCTATTTGTCATTTTCATGAAATATAAAAAAAGTAAAATAAATGTGTATTAATATAATTTTTATAAAAAAAATTCAGGTTTAGGTTTTATTAAAGTGGAAGTAGATAATCTAGAAAGTTGGATATAATTCAAAACAATTTCTAACAGGAAATATGTTCATTGAATTTAAAAAAAGAATTTAAAAAAAAAAGCTTCTGGTATCTTAGAATAATTCTTTACCCTTAGTTCTTCATCATTGATATTTTCTCCTAATTCTTCTGCTACACGTTTCAAATTGGCAAAAGATATTTTTCCTGTATTATCATCATCAAACAATTGGAATGCTTTCATTATTTCTTGATTAGCACCTTTGTCACTGATTTTCTCAGCCATCAGTTTGTAGAAATCATCATAAGCTATCTTTCCTAAAATAATACAAAAATATTGTTACTCCTTCATTTATGCTGATAACAGATTTCATGAAAACAGAATACAAATGAAAACAGCATTAATGGAACAATGAAAAGTCTTTTGGAGTAAACTGAATGGTTATGGCATCAGGTTTGTAGTATGCAATGTTTTAATCAAGCCCTAGGCTCAAATCCCAATTCTATTGAAGACTTATCAAGTAGAGGGGTGAATACACATTAAATTGTTTATAGATCAAAGTCCTCACACAGGCATATGTCAATTCAGATGTGGTTCTTGTCATCAGGTTACAGATTTATATACTGATTGGTTCAAAATTACACAGTTGAAAGGAGCCAAGTGAGACTCAAGTTCTAAAGATTTTTAAATCAACAAACCCTTGCATTGCTGGTAATTATCAGAGCATAAAAAGATATTAAAAATAACAGACACCTAATTCAGGATAAAAGGTCACAACACTGATTAGTTATATTATTAAAATTATTGAACATATAAATTTTCCTTCAATATAATTAACTATAACACATCTTTAAAAAGACAAGACAAATATGCACCAAAATTTTTTTTAAAGTACCCTTTTTTTCAATAAATTAAGTTTTTAAAACATATGAAAAAAACTCTTTCTTATATTTTTGGTATTAAAGCCAAATTATAAAAATATTAAGGAAACAACAATTTTTTTCTCATTCTTAAGTTTCAATTATTCACTTAATCATGAAAGAAAATACTATGCATACATGTTTGTGATAAATTACTTCAACAATTTTCTGCATTCATATTTAGGATGCAAATCCTCCTCATAAAACTGTAATAAAAGATTTCCATGAAACTTTTTTCATTCTTTAAAATATCATCCAAGTTTTATAAAAATAGTGACTAAACTCTTATTTGAAAGTAAAGTTCAACAGAAGAAAAAAACAGTTTGTTCGACATTTGTATGCTACTAATAGTTTTTTACATCTGAAATGGAAGTAGCTGATTACATAGAGAACACATAAAAAAACTTGATTAAATGATGATTGGAAGACTTTTGTTTTTCAATGAAAAGTACTCAAATTGGAAGAATCAAAGATTAAATACAGTTGGTTCCCAATTGAATGAACTTGACAATTTAACAAATTTTCCTTTACCAAATAAAAAGGAAAAAATAACAACCCCTCTATTTAATAATACCTCTACAAACCCTGAATTAATTAATTATTTCAACAGTCGAAAAAAATTGTCATTAGAAAATATTGAATTTCTTTTCAAATAACACACCTTTCTTGTCTGGAACCAAAAAAGACTTTACTTGTAAGCAGCTAATGTCTATGTGAAAGGGAGCAACCTATTATTAGACTTTAACCTATTATGAGAGTTTAGAATAGAAGAAATTCCTTTCGGAAACGCTAATCAAAACTTACCAATGCTTTACATTATTTGGAAACTGTGAAAACATATTTAATGCAGCAGGGTGTAAATGATGCAGCATTTTCTTCTCTGCATAAAGTCAAAAAAGAACTGTCAAATATTTATTAGTGAGTATTTAAAAATTTTCAATTAACTGGTGTGTAATAATTTGCTAATACTTTTAGCTACTTAATAAAAAGTATGTAGTTTCTAATTCTTGACATTGTTTGTGTATGTGTTTGATACAGAACTTCTAAAAGGTAAGTGAAGAAAATTTGTATTTTTTGGACCCTGATATTACAAATTAACCCTGAATTATTAAATGAAATGTTCGGAGCCAATGAATTTGTTAAACTAGGATTTGACTGTATATCATTTTTATCAGAAACACTAAATAATATATCAAAGTTTGTCGTGTTTATGTGGGTTCAACATAACTAGATACACATTTACTTCTTAACTTAGTTTAATGACTATCTTGCTGGACAGTACAACCATTAATATTTACAGATTATTTACAGAATCATTTCCCATAGTTCCGCGGTATTTATATCCAATCCTCCACACAGTCACCGTTAACATTCTTTAAACTGGTTGCAGTCAAATATTCCATATATCCTCCCTCCTTAAAGAACAAGTCTCTCCGGAGGTCGCCTGATTCTCCCGGAACATCTAGGAAGTGGCCTGTCTGGAACTGGTGGACTCTTCGTCTCGGAGTCAGTCTCTGTAGCTGAAGACTGTGATAGATGTGGAACCACAACATCAGTTGATGGCACTCCTTGTACGGAAGATGAACCCAATTCCTTGTTCGGATCCTTAGAAACATCTTCCGCCGTTTCTGCATGCTGAATATCAGAGTTGTTTTCTCGAACCTCTACTGATGGAAATCTCTGGTGATTAATTGGGATGATGTTTTCTTACACTTGATCACCCACTGAACGGATCTGATCAACATGTCATCTCACCAAGGTTCCTTGAACATCAATGATGTAGTGGAGCACGCCATCCTGGTTTACAATAGTACCAAACTTCCATCTAGTATTAGCTGCTCTGTAAACTCTCACAGCCACTCGATCTCCAACATCAAATTTCCTATCTCGAAATTATCTCTTCGTAATTTATCCTGAATTTTTATTTTCAATTCAGGTAAAAGTAAATCTATCCTAGTTCTAATGTCTCTTTTTAAGAATAACATGGCTGGACAATGTGTTGTAGTTGCATTAGGAGCTTTTCGGTATTGCATTAAAAATGTACTTAATTTCTGTTGTATAGTACCTTCGTATATATATATATTTATGCATAGCTCTTAATGACTGCTTTAAAGTAGCAACATAGCGTTCTGCTTGTCCATTACTAGAAGGTTTGAAAGGTGCACTAGTTTTGTGCTTAACTCCATTTCTTTGCATAAATCGCTGAAATTCATAGGATGTAAACTGAGATCCATTATCACTGACAAGTACCCTAGGCAATCCCAATCTTGCAAAACTATCTCGAAGACACTCGATGGTTTTCTTGGTTGTGGTTGTCTTCATAGGATACACTTCTAACCATTTGGAATGAGCGTCAACGATCAGAAAAAACATGTGTTCAAAAATTGGTCCAGCAAAATCTATATGAATACATTCCCAGGGCATACTGGGATATTCCCAGTAATGAACTTTAGCTTTTGTGGGATCAGCCTTATATCTAGCACAATCGACACAGTTTTTTGCGGCTTCTTCAATATCTTTACCTATATTTTTCCAATAGACAAACGATCTAGCTATAGCCTTCATTTTTACTATTCCTAAGTGTCCAGCAGGTAATTCCTTCCAGAACATTCTTCTGAAATTTCCTTGGAATACAGATCCTTTGTCCGTACATAATACAACCATCCTCAATGGTATACTGGGCTTCCCTCCCTTGCAAATCTTTACCTTCCCTTAAGGCTTTTAAGAGTGGACCCAGCTCTATATCTTTACCCGTCTCCTGTCGTAACTCCTTAGAAGTAACAGGTAATGCTTCAATCTGTGACATCTGAAATATTGTGATGTCATCTTTAACCTCAAACTCTCCTGATGTTTTAGGTAACCGAGAAAGGAAGTCTGCATTTCCGTGTTCAATCATTTTACGGAATATTATATCAAACTCAAATGACTGCAAAATTAGCGCATAATGTAAAAGTCTGGTAGCTGCCAAAACTGGTAAACCTCTTTTTGAACCAAAAATAGCTACCAAAGGTTTGTGATCCGTTATCAAAGTGAATCTTCTACCTTTCAAATACAGATATTACTGTATTTGAAAGTATTGTATATTACTTTTTTACTGCTCAAACTATTGAAAGAGCTTCTTTATCAATTTGGGAGTATTTTTTCTCGGACCCAGATAAAGTTCTTGATGCGAACGCGATCGGGCGTTCAGAGCCATCTGGATATACGTGTGACAGAACACAACCAATACCAACTGGAGATGCATCACTAGCTAAAGTTAAGGGTAGGCTAGGATCATAATGCACCAAAACTTTAGGTGAACAAATTTCCTTCTTTATTTGCTCAAAGGCAACCTGGCAATCCTTCTAACATTTTTCTTTGTCAAATTATTAAGAGGATTAGCAATAGTAGCTAAATTTTCACAAAATTTCCCGTAAAAATTAACTAACCCTAAGAAACTTTTTACTTTATGAACATTCTTGGGTACAGGAGCATTAACAACGGCTGAGATTTTTTCGTTAGTTTTATGTAACCCTTTTGAATCGATTCCTATGTCCAAGAAAATTTATTTCATTTTGGAAAAAATTACTTTTATTTAAATTAAGTTTTAGCCCGTGTTCTCTACATTTCTTAAAAAATTCCTCTAAAGCCGTAAAATGTGAACTTTCATCGCTCCCTGTAATTCTATTATCATCCATAAAAATTTTAACTCCATCCATACCCTAAAATAGTCCGTCAACATAGCGCTGCCAAATAGCAGGTGCCCCATTCAATCCATATACATAAGTCTTTTACAAACATATAATCCCTTATGAGTATTTAGAGTCATTAATTTCTGACTTTCGGGATGGACTTTCATTTGCAAATATGCATGCTTAAAATTTAATTTTGTAAATTGTTTTCCCCCATTTAAACTAGCAAAAATTTCTTCCAATCTTGGTAAAGGATGCTGAGGGACAATTAAATTTGGATTCAAGGTTACTGAATAGGATTTGACTGTATATCATTTTTATCAGAAACACTAAATAATATATCAAAGTTATTAAAATAACACCCAATAGACACCTAAAGAATTAACTGTTCCTCTCATAAACACACTTTATTAGCACAAATTTGACAATATGAAAATGTGTCTTTTTGCTGTAATTGAAAGCAAATGTATTCATATTGATATTTCATAGACAAGAAGTGAAAATAGTTTAATCTTTATTTCAAATCTTTATGTATGAAATCATTTACAGATTTTACAGAACTTTAATCTGCAAATGTTGGTTGAACCATGGAATCCAAAATTAATTTAAGCCAGGGATGCACAACCTATGGCCCGCGAATGTCTATAAAAAAAGAAATTAATCTAAAATGGAAAGTTAAATTGTCGAATCGCCAATGGTCCACCAAATTTTGAAAAATAGCTAATTTGGAGCGTTTTTGCGTGTTGAGTTTTGGAGTAGCAACACTACAATAACACAATCCGACTTCTCCCTCACTGATACAAAAATCAAAAGGGTAACCAGATTTGGCGAGAAAGCACTTGGCGGAATAAGTGACCGATTCGACAATCCAACCAAATGGAATTGACCTTTGTTAATTAAACAGGGAAAAATTGTATACGAAAACAGAATGACAGCAAATAATGGTTTTACAGTTGTTCATTAAGTTTTTTTTCCTATTTATTACGTGGCTTTTCAATATGATTCCTTCATGGTTATCTGCAAGTCCGAGTTTTCGTATAGGAGAAGCTCGTGGACGCGATCACTGGAAGCCATTATTTCTTCCATCGCGTGGTCTAGTTGCAGAGAAGGTCGAAAAACAAATGCGTCTTCATGCATGCGTGCTGGAACAATCTTGATTCGAAATTATACTCAGCCAATCAAAAGTACCTATCAAACTCCCATTTTTCTTCATGGTGAGCCATTACCAATAATAACTTAACTCCTACGATCACTCTTATAAACAACCATGTGGTTTTGCTAGTTGGAGAATGTAGAAATCGCTGTCACAGAACGCAGATTTGATATTCTTTTTTGATTTTGCATTATTAATCTAGTATCATTTATTTTTTAAGTCATATAAAATATTTTAGATAATGGGAGGGAAAAAAGGTGATTTTAAAAATCGGAAATTTCAAGATGCATGGACACATAAATACTGTTTTATCTATCACAATGATACTGTCACATGCTTAATATGTAGCAGCAAGATCGCTCTGGCAAAAGAGTATAATGTAAAGCGTCATTATGAAACAAAGCATAAACATTTTGCATCTATGAAAGGGTATGAACGATCGCAAAAAATCAAACTGAAAAAAAATTTCAGTAGTCAAGCAAATGTTTTTCAAAAATGTACAGTTAACTTGGATTCATATGTGGAAGTGAGCTTAGGTGTCGCTGAAATTATCGCTAAAGAAGGTCGGCCATTCACCGATAGTGATTTTGTTAAAAATTGTTGGTTAATTGCATCTGAAAAACTTTGTCCTGAAGCAAAAAGGAAATTTGAAAATATCAGCTTAAATAGAATGACTATTCAAAGAAGAATTCAACAATTGAATGAGGACATTGAAAACCAAGTGAAATCAGCCGCTTCAAACTTTTTATATTTTTCTTTGACTCTTGATGAATCTACAGATCGGACATCAATTAACCAATTGCTTGTGTTTGTTCGTGGGATTGATAGAAATTTTTGTGTTACGGAAGAATTTCTTGGAATGTTTCCCATGAAGGGGAAAACAACTGCAAGTGAACTTCTTTCCAGTTTGATACATTTGTGTGTTGCAGCTTCCTTAAACATTAACAATTGTGTTAGCATTACCACAGATGGAGCAAAATCAATGCTTGGCACAAAAATTGGAATGGTTACACTGCTAAAAGAACGCCTTGCCCATTGTGGTGTAGAACTGTTGCAGCTTCATTGCATTATTCATCAAGAGAATTTGTGTGGTAAAGAATTAGGATTTGCAACCTTAATGCAGTGTGTATCTGAAGCAGTTAACTTTATTCGTAGTAATACCCTCAAACATAGTCAATTTACCGAATTTTTAAAAGATTTTGATGATATACCTTCTGATATTCTTTATTGCACAGAAGTTAAATGGCTCAACCAAGGAGTTGCCCTTAAGTGTTTGATGGGACTATTTGGTGAAATTGTTACATTTCTGTGGTAAAAATACTAGAAGGTTAAAAGAAGTAAGTTTCTAGTATGATTTGGCCTTTTCTTGCAGACATAGCAGGCCATTTGAATGACTTGAACACAAAGCTACAAGGAAAGAATCAATTCATTTTTCAATTGATAAATAACGTAAAGGCATTTAAACAAAAATTATGTTTATTTCAAAACCAGCTGAAAATTAAAAATTTTGCCCACTTTCCCTACTGCCAAAAAATGCATGAAAAATTTCCCCACATGAAGATGCAGTATGAGGAACAAATTCAAATCTTGCGCAATGCATTTGATAATCGGTTTTTAGATTTTAAAAAGTGCAAAACAAAAATTTATGTTTTTTCTTCTCTATTTTCTCTTGATATAAATCTAGTGGATGAGAGTTTGCAGTTAGCCTTAATTGATTTACAGAATTCTGCTGTTATCAAAAATCAATTCAAAGAAAAATCGATATTAGAAATTTATAAAAACTTGCCCGAGGATTTTTCGTGCTTAAAGCAAAATGCAGCTGCATGTGCCACTTTCTTTGGCAGCACTTACATTTGTGAGCAAACATTCTCACTAATGAATTTAAACAAATCAAAAATAAGAAATAGAATAGCAGATGGGAACCTTTCTTCTGTTCTACGTATTGCTACAACAAGTCTTAAACCCGACGTAAAATCAATAACTTCAAATATTCAGTCCCAGCCATCTCATTAAATTTTACAAATTTTTAGTATTCATTTCTTTTTCAAAATTTAAATTGTGTTCTCTGTATAATTAGTAAAACTTTTCCTCTGATATACTTTTTAGTTTGTTACCTTTTTAGCAGGAATATTTTTTTTTTGAGCTAAAGTATTTTAATCATTCCAAAAGTGTTTGTGTTTCTTACATTTATCAAATGTATAATGTGTTGTGTTTCATCCATTTATCAACTGTATAATGTGTTATGTTTCATCCATTTATCAACTGTATAATGTGTACATGAGTAAAATAAGTAAAGTAATAATTGTGATAAATGAGTATTGTCATAAAACAGTTTTCACGTTTATAACATATTTGCCATTGCGTAATACATTGGCCCTCGATATGATCCTATTAAATTTTTTGACCCCTCAGCCTAAAAAGGTTGTGCACCTCTGATTTAAGCCATTGTAGAGTTAGAGGTTAAACCAAAACTATTGATTAAATTGAAAATACTATTCAATAAAATATTAATGAACTCTAAACTACATCAAAGTTATTGATATGAAGTGACACATTATTTTTTGCATTGTAAGATAGATGAAGTCCCAAAAAATACAGCATATATATATATTATTAATTTAGTATAAATTCAAGATTTCTTTCAATGCAATTCAATAGCATAACTCTGATTAAGTACACTTAATTTATACAGAAAAGTTTTCCAATACAGTGCAAAAATTTTCTTGCCTTGATAAATCAATTAACAAAAATTGTTATTAATAGTTATAAAAATACATATTTATGATGATCAATTAAAAAAATAATATGCATAGTACATGGGTATATAGCAATAAATTTAAGTACCAGTGTTATCTTTATCAATTTCTGATACCATTTTCTTAATTTCTTCTTTTTTTGGTTCAAATCCTAATGCTCGTAGAGCTACCTAAAATAAATATTTAGACATATATAAATAACAATGACAAAAATCTCATCTTGATAAATAATTAATAAATTATCTTTCTAGGTATTGTAAAATTTACTGTGATATCTCTTGAAACTTAAATTATCATTAATGTTTGTTCAGCAATGTTGTTAAAGTGGGGTTTTTCTAAGGTATCTTCTTTGTATACATGCAAATACAAAGAACAAACTTGCTACAATCAACATTGCAAGAAAAAAAGTTGGAAAAAATATTTCATCCACATTTGGTAGTTTTATTTTTTTTAAAAGTAAATGGCAAACTGAGCATCAAAATTACTTGCAGTGATTGGTATTCCACCTATATGGTGCCATACTACAAACAGATACTAGCTTCCAGAGAATGAACTAGGTCTGCAATGATATGACACCACTCACAGCCTCATTAAGAAAAAAAAAATTAATCTGCTCTAATCAAAGGAATGGAAACTTCAGAAACATTCTATTCATATATATATATATATTTTTTTTTACTAAGGAAAAAAAGATTTCTCCTAAAATTTACATCACAGTTATATACAATTAAAATAATTTAACATGAAACTGAGAGTAATGAAATATATTTTCACGCTCAAAGAATTTAATGTTAAAAGATATTCAACAAAATTAAGTGTATTCCATTTCATTTTAATTACACATAGATATGTATACATGTATTTAATAAAAATCAATGAAAGAGAAACATTCAAGAGTAAATGAAATTTAATACAAAATTTTAAAATCTTTTGAAAAACAAGGTATTTATTGAGCTTTGGAAAAATAATCTGATATTCTTTTCTTCACTGTCTTCCTTAGTATCAAGTCAACAAACTGTTCAATGTCGTCCATTCGGTTATTCATTTCCCCATGGGAAACCTGTGTCTAAATAACTATGTTTACTTTTCATGATGTTTCTCATTTCGAATGACATGGGAACAGGAGTTGCATTATTAAATTCATTTTCATCGTTGAAATCTGGATCAACAATATTTTTTCAGCTTTGAACAAACACCAAAATCTCTTTGTCAGTTATAATTGGACACATTATCATCTACTGCAACGAATTCTTCCGATGATAAAGTAGGACAGTACAATAATACACCAACTTTCTCAACAGATTTCTTAGAAGGGAAATCTTTTCATGTTAAGTGACTTTTGTTTCATGTTAAGAGAAAAGAAATGCATGAAAATACATAGTAGTTTGTTGAGACTGGGAAACATTTTCAAATGAAACATTTTATGCTTTGAGTTTAAGCTCATCATACTTGTCTTTTAAATCCATTGATTGATTTATTGATTGGACATTTCATTGTAAATACAATTTATTCTTTGAAATAAAGAATTATAAAAGATTCCATCAAGTTTACCAATCTTATCAGTTTTTCTTGAAAAATTATTTAATGTTCACAACATATAAAGCATAATCTCACAGCATATTAATTAACCAATACCACAGGCATGGATTTAAAATATATCTTTCAATATGTATTAAAAAATATCTTCTGAATATACACATTAAAAAAATAGAATATAATTCAATAATGATATGTTTATGGCTCATTTTTATAACTTCAGATTTAACAAAATTAACACAAGTGTTGAGGAAATGTATAATTTAAAATTATTGCAATAATAACAAAAATAAAACTACTTTCCAAAATTATAAACAATTTTAAAACTTTTATGAATTCATTCCAGTACCTTAAGCTCTCTAGTAGCAATGAAGCCTGAATTTTCAGTGTCAAATAAATGGAATGCATCTTCAATGTCTTTCTTTTGTTCATCAGTCAACTCAATCTTGAGACTTGATCTTTTCTTAGTTCCACCAACAGATGATTTCCTAGACGATGTCTGGAAACAAAATGGGAATATATAAAATTACTCAACATTTTGTCAAAATTTCAGATTTCCTCAAAGATTTAAGCTAGGGTTTAGTATTACCCACCCTGAATTTTCACCAAAAAATGCCAAACATGGTGGTATATCATACATTCTGGTAACCCATTAAAATATTGTAGCTGGTCCACTGAAAGCATAATAATTATTGACTGGTTAATTTTTTAAGCATTGATACAGAAATGAGTACCATATATGATTATTTACAAAGTCTTCAACCCTGATTTCTTATGTGTCGTATGAGCTGAATTGTTTTGTTTCATATAATGTTGCATATATGTTACGATAATATGTAAGTACTAATATTTTTAGACTTACAAAGAACTGCGATTATATCCAAATTATAACAGTTTTGATGAGTTTAAAAAAAACTATTTTCGTTACTAAACCAGAGAGATTCCTATAGACATTGCATTCATACATATCTACTTCCTTTTTTATTAAATGTATTATGAAACACAGTTTCTTCATAATCAATAATTAAAGTTTATTGACAAAAGCAAAAAAATAAGCTTATGTGAAATCTTTCAATAATATATAGTGCAACAGAGCAAATACAATTTTTGTTATGTATGCATATATTTTCTATCACTATAAAATAAGAAAAATTATCATTATGAGCAATCATGAGGGAATTTAAAAAAATGTGTTAGTCAAAATAAATCACAACTGAAACATTATAGACAAGAACTCAACAAATTGTATAATTAAGTCATGAATATTTTAAATTCCATGTTTAAATATCCAATAACTGATAAATGAAGCTCCAAAACCAATATTTAAAACTAAATGAGGCCTACATCAAATAAAAGAGGCTATAATTGCATCTTGTAATCATAAAAAAAAGACTTTTAAACAATCTTCAGCTCAAGGACACATCAATGTGAAGCCATTATGATATTCTATTACTTGGAATCAACAATAAATCTGTCCAAAATTCAAGGTCTAATTTTTTTAATGAGGAATCTCAAATAAATCAATCAAAATAAAGTTTTAATCCTTTACAGCAGTGATTCTTACCTTTTTTTTTTTTTTTGCAGAGGTACACTTTTAACAATTTCAAAATTTGGCGGCATGCTAACAATAAAATAAGTTTAAAAGAATTTAACTTACCTGTAATACACTATATAAAATAGTTTATGATAATAATTTTCAATGTTAAATAAAATAATAAGTAAGACAAAGGCAACAAAATGTTTATAGAGAGCTTCATCACAAATTAATTATAAGAATATATTTTAATGCAAATATAAGCTTGATGATTTTTAAAAATTTTGTCAATATTTGGTCATAAAAGTGATAATGCCACCCTCATGTCATCATCTACATTTAAAAGTCTCAATCTCATTTTTTTTAAATTTTATATTTGTAAATGCTGAAAATCCAAATTCACACTTTAATCAAAAATGAACTAATTAACTCTTTTGAATAAGAAATTAAATCTCAATTACTGCAGTTCAGAATTAGATTTTTCCTCTTTATTCAAAGTTAGTTCATATATGGATGTATCCGTTATAACACATGGATTACAAACCCAATCAAATGTTTTTACATCCATCTTTCCATGAAAGGATAGGCTAAATATATCACAAATACCCTTAGTTTCTTTCTATAAAATGCCCAAATGATTCGATTTTTTTTTCCATTAAGTATAATTACTACTTTTTAAAAAAATTAGTGGCACACAAAAGTGCTGCAGCAAAGTGGTTGAGAGTCACCACTTTGGAGAAAGATGAAATAAGACATATTTTAAAACACAAACACCTTTGTACAGTAGTCGGTTTATGAATTAGATATTAAAAATAAATAAGATTCTAATTTTAAGTAAATATAAATTTAAGTTATTACATATATATAATTCTTTTTCCTCAGTGGCTCGACAGCCCAGGGTGGGCCTTGACCTTCTCAAGAAGCCTTTTCCAAGTCACCCTTCTTCCTGCTAGTTTTCTCCAATTCTTAGTTCTCAAAACTAGGATATCTTTTTCTAGGCCATCAATCCATCTAAGATTTGGCCTACCTTTTCACTGTGTGCCAATTGGTTGGGCATTGAAGACTTCTTTAGTGGTGTGGTCTTTGTCCATTCTGACAACGTGACCTGCCCATTTAATTTGTTGTATTTTGATGAAGTTAATGATGTCAGATTCTTTAAACAAGTGACAGAGTTTGAAATTTTATCTTCTTCGCCCCATTCTATTTTCCTGAATTCCTCGAAAAATAAACCTTAAAATTTTCCCTTCATACATACTTATCATGTTTTCATCTGTTTGAGTCATGGACCACGTTTCACATCCATAAGTTAATACTGATCTTAAAAGAATTTACACAACAGAACCTTTGTTTTTCTTTTGCTTAAATTCGATTCACATATATTTAATATTCCATTAATACGTCTATTAATTATGGTAACTTTCTTTTGGATTTCAGTAGTACAATCGTTTTTCTATTGTTAATTTCCAAACCTATCAGTGAAATTGTCGAATCGGCCACTGGTCTACCAAATTTTGAAAAACCACTAATTTGGCGCATTTTTGAGTGTTGTGTTTTGAAGTAGCAACCCTATCACAACACAATCCGACTCCTTCCTCACCGATACAAAAACCAAAAGGGGTGACCAGAGTTGGCGCACTTATCGATTTGGCAAGAAAACACTTGGCAGGATAAGTGGCCGATTCAACAATGCAACTAAACTGACAACTTCAAAATTATACTCTTCCATTTTAAAGTGGGAATTGTTAAAACATGATTTAGTGCAAGGCAACAAAAATTTTATAGAATATCTTAATATACACACACAATTTTTGTACAGCAATAACTGCTGTTTAAGTGTAGTATAGGAGGAGGGGGGGGGGGGCTTGGTGATGTCAATTTCTTTTGGCGACCAAAATCGCCCACCCAAGCTGGCGCAGAAAAACCCCGATTGGCGACCGGGCGCATAATGCAGCTATCGGACTCGTTATTTCACCATGATATCTTATAAAAATCGCCAAATCCCATACTACACTTATGCCAAAACTGCAATATAACGATTTGACAAATTAGGAAATTTTACTAAAATTGGAAAGACATAAAACATGCAAAAAAACAAAAATTATCCTTTCAAAAGCATGGCCCGTATATTTATCTTTCATAATTCTAAAAACGCGTTTTTCTTATTGCAAGAAATAATACCTATTTGGTAGAATTGTCGAATCGGCCACTTATCCCGCCAATTTTTTTTGGACGAATCGATAAATGCGCCAAATCTGGTAACTCTCGTGATTTGTATCAGTGAAAGTGAAATCGGATCGTGGCGTAAAAACGCGCTAAGTTGGCGATTTTTCAAAATTTGGCGGACCAGTGGCCGATTCGACAATTTCACCCAATATTTTATTAAGTATTTATTATAACTTTTATAAAAGCAGAAATTCTAAAATTCATACAAAAAAAGCAAAATGATTAATCCTACACTCAAGGCATGAAACATCTATAAGAAAATAAATAAAACTATGTTTAAACAATATTTTCTTTTAATTATAATAATCATTATTTATAGAGAATGTTTGGTTTTTCCCGCCATATCAACAAAATCTTTTTAAAATCAGTATCAAACAGCATAATTTCAAATGGAAAAATTTTGCTCATTTAACAGTTATTTATGCTATTTTCCTCCTATATGAAAATAAAAGAATTTTCAAGCTTTGGAAATTGCGGCACTTACCATATTTTACTTTTCTACTAATAACCATGCGAAACAAAACAAAAATTATTAAAAACAAACACATAATATTTCTTGAGTTGAGTCGCCAACTGCCTGTTTCCTTTAACAAAATCATTCTTTTACTGTTTCTTTTAACTTATTTTATTTTAAATTTATTATTTAACTTACTGTATTTCAACTCTTTATTTTATAATGAATAGAATAATTTTAAAAATTAAATATTAATATAATTTCATTCTTCATGTTAAAAAACTTTAACATGTCATTAATAATCATGTTTTGTCATTATCAGCAAGAGTACAACTAATTTTAAGTTTAAATTATCGTTTAATTTGATGTTTGTTATACGAGTTGCTTTGAAGCTTTCAAAAAATAATATATTGTGGCTAATTTTATATAAGCTGGTTTAAAATTATTTGTTTTTCTCCTGCAAAGAGAGTGAGACTGTGGTGGAAAATATTATTGATCTGTGAGTATATGTTGTGTATCGAAGACTGATCAACATTATATCTTGCGTTACCTTGTTACAGTCAGGTGCATTTACAATACATTGAAGATACATAAATAACATGGATGTTGCAGAATTATTGAGTTACAAGCCCGCCAAAGAACCTAAAAGAGGGGGAATTGATGAAGATAATGAGATAGAAGTGAGGTCTCGTGGCAAAAGACTATCGAATGTGCCTGAATCATATCATCATGAAAGGAGACCACCTAAAATGCAGAAAACTCAAGATGAAAATAAAGAAAACAGACATGAAATTCCTGATCCAGACATTGAACTTCCAGAAGTAGAAGCAGAAAGCGGAGTTCTCGATGAGACTAATTTAAAGAAACTGCTATTAGCATTTGAAAAAAAAGTTTTGAAAAATCAAGAACTTCGCATAAAATTCCCCGATCAGCCCGAAAAGTTCATGGATTCTGAAATTGATTTGAACGATACCATTATTGAAATGCATATCATTGCAACACAACCTGATTTGTATCATATTCTTGTGGAATTAAACTCTGTGTCTAGCATCTTAGGACTTCTTACGCATGACAATACCGATATTTCAATTGCAATTGTAGATTTATTGCAAGAAATGACAGATATTGACACTTTAAATGAAAGTGAAGAAGGTGCTTCCAGTCTGATTGATGCAATGTTGGAAGCACAAGTGATTGCCTTGCTTGTTCAGAATCTGGAACGTCTTGATGAGAGTGTGAAGGAGGAAGC
Source organism: Trichonephila clavata (assembly GCA_019973975.1). NCBI lineage: Eukaryota > Metazoa > Arthropoda > Arachnida > Araneae > Nephilidae > Trichonephila > Trichonephila clavata. The sequence continues at coordinate 41,818 of BMAO01008756.1, read as the reverse complement.
AGAAGGAGTTCACAATACACTAGCCATTGTTGAAAACCTTGCTGAATTTAAAGTTGATATGTGCATTGATGCTACTGAACAGGGTCTTATGCAGTGGATATTGAAGCGAATAAAGGCAAAAATGCCTTTTGATGCAAATAAACTGTATTGTAGTGAAATACTTTCTATTTTATTACAGCGTCATGATGAGAATCGTCAAGCTCTGGGTGCAATCGAGGGAATTGATGTTTTGCTTCAACAATTGGCGTACTTCAAACGAAATGATCCATCAAACAGTGAGGAACATGAAATGATGGAAAATCTCTTTGACTGCTTGTGTTCATCCCTCATGTTTGCTGCCAATCGAGAACGCTTCTTAAAAGGAGAAGGTTTGCAATTGATGAATCTGATGCTTCGAGAAAAGAAAATGTCTCGCAATGGAGCTCTGAAAGTTCTCGACCATGCCATGTGCAATGCTGAAGGTGCAGACAATTGCAACAAGTTTGTTGATATTTTAGGTTTGAGATCAATCTTTCCTCTTTTTATGAAAACTCCAAAGAAGAACTGGAAAAAAGGACTATCTGTTGAACAACACGAAGAGCATGTATGCTCCATCATTGCCTCTATGCTGAAAAACTGTAAGGGTACTCAGCGTCAGAGGTTATTGAACAAATTCACTGAAAATGACCATGAAAAAGTGGACAGACTTATGGAGCTTCATTTTAAATATTTAGATAAAGTTCATGTTATTGATCTCCAAATTGAAAAGGAAAAGTCCAAGCTGGAGGATGATGAGATTGAAGTGACCATGGAAGAAGAATTCTATTTAAGACGTTTGGAAGGTGGACTTTTCACATTACAACTTATTGATTACATCATGGTAGACATTTGTTGTTCAGGGCCTGCTTCTATCAAACAACGAGTTTTGCAAATTTTGAACTTAAGAGGAGGTTCAATTAAGACCATCAGAAATGTTATGCGAGAATATGCTGGCAACATGGGTGATGCCAATGATACAGCACTTCGAGAAGCTGAGCAACAAAGACTTCTGCAGTTTGTGGATCGTTTCTAACTACACTTGACAATTTAAGAAATATATATGCATAATACATATTTTAGTCTTGTACATACATCTAAATGTAGCCTTTATCTCAACGAAGAATAATTTCTTCCTCAATATGTTTTTATGAGTATTTTTATTGTTAATAATTTTTTTATATAATATATCTAGAAATTGCATTATCCATACATTACAGTTAACTGTAAAGATATTGCATTTAAAAAGTACAGACTGTTCCATGTTATTTCTGCCAATATTACTTCTTTCCAAGTAAATTGGAAAATAACTTAAAATACTTGGCACTTGTAATTTTACAAGTCTTATCTAACTTTTAAATCCAAAAATAACACTTGGATTTAAAGGATATGCAAATCCCTTGGAACTTTGTTTAAGCTTAAGTCTAGATAAGTTTTTGTGGAAGCAGACTGTTAATTTGTATTCATCATGTAATGCAAGACAATTAAAATATTTTATAAATTAGCAATTTCTGTATTTTGTTATTTATTCTTTAGTACCTTTTTATTTTGTTTAATTCAAATTCTTTGACAATTTCCCCCTTTAATTGCTATACAAATTATAAAATTGAATTAATCTTGTTCCTGGGACCTGTAAACTTGAAATTTCAAAATGACTTAAATAATAAACATTTCTCCATCACCAACATTGGGAGCTAAACTAAATGTTACTCATGTAGTATTAATGAAACTAAAAATATAAAGGCTTGTATTAATCATACAAGGTGATAATGATGGCACATGTAGAAAGAAAGTGGTTAAGAGATGTTTGTAAAAGCAATATAATATCACAAACTTTTTTTTGTATCAGCATTTTTTGTTTTTATGCTCAAAAATTGCCATATCACAATATGCTTTCAATACAGCTTTTGAGAATGAAATGAACATATTGCTTTCATATTCTGAATGCTAGAGAAACCTGGGCATCAACGAATATGTATTTCCCTGTATTCTTTCCATTTTTACCCATTTGGTTTATCATTAGAGGCCCATACTAGTCTTGACCCATAAATTCTTTGGAACAGCAGCTGTCTTGCATCTCTAAGAGAGCATGATTGCATCATATTTCAGAATTAACTGACTTTCACTATGTAGTCAAAATTTATTCCATTTGTGTGTGTGGTCTCCAAATTTTTTTGAGATGCCTGAATATGAATGCCATGAATTCAGTGGTATTGCTTAGTGTTTATAATTTTTGTATATAAATTCTGCATATTAATTTTTTGTGATCGATGAATTAGAATTTTCAAGTAAAAGCTTTGAATAAATTTAATTTTTTTAAATATTATTTTAATAGTATATATAAATATATTATTCATTTTATAATTTAAGAATTTCGGTAAAATTCAAATTTGCATTTTAGTATTTAAGCTTGCCATATCAACAAACAATTAGGCTTAAAATGTCTTAGAAATATGAAATGAAGCACATGGTTGCTAAGTTGCCGTTCGGGCACAAGTTCGATATACGGACTTTTTTTGGGCAGTTTTTTTTGCGCCCTTTTTGGGCGATTCTGCGCCAGATTCTGTTTACCATGATTCCCCCTGTTTTCCGGTCGGGTTTCGCGGGGTTTTCGTTTTATGGCGAATTTTCCAATCAGTAATGTTTGGGGGGGGGGGGGGGAGCTATGGAATTCTCCCTCAGACACCCTTTTCATCTTGGATTTTCAACTGTTCAGATGGATATTTCCGGACAAGAATTCACTGCCTTATTTCCTGTTATTTCTTAATATTTATAAAGAATATTTATTTAATATTAATTAATTTATCATAATTATTTAATATTTATAATTAATATTAAAATTAATAATTTTTATTCTTTATTAAAAAAATTAATATTTTTTATTTAATTTTAAAAATAATATTAAAATTATTTATTAAAAAATAGTTATATTTAATATTAAAGTTTATTTTTAATTATTGATTAGGTTGAATATTCTTTAATTATTAGGTTGTATTTCAATTCTTTTATTATTACCTTATTTCTTATTCATATTACTTATTAATATTTCTTCTTAATTACTGAAAAATTATTTAATTATTGCTTAGGTTGACTTAATTTTGTCATAATTAGGAAATATATTCTTTTATTATTAATGTGCCTTTATCCATATTATTTATTAATATTATTTAGTTATTCATTAACATTCATTTTTACTTATTGATAAATTATTCCAGTTATAGATTAGGCTGACTATCAATTTTTACATTATTATTATTCATTTACAAAGAGGTTAATTTAAATTTTAAAAAACCTTGTTATTTTATATACCTTTAAATATTGTAACCTGTTCCCTCTAACCATGGGACTATTTGCAGTGTTTATCCCAAGTATAAGAAAGTTCTGTCAGAAACAGTTCCTGTTTTATTTTCTAGCAAAAAGGCCACATTTGGGGAGAAAAAGGGAGTATTTAATATTGATTTTGTTTATGAAATATGTAGGGATAGGAAACTATTTTTAGATTTTGCAAGAAAAACTCATCTGATTAAATTAGAATTTTTTTACTGCAATTGTAATGTTCTGATGAAGTTTGAGAAGAAAAATTCTATTTTAGATAGTTAATCATAGATTAGCAGAAATTCCAGGAATAACAAGATATGTGGTTCAACTAAAACCATACATCATGGCTTGTAGTTCAACTAAAACCATACATCTTGGCTTGTGGTTCAGTTGCAGCAAACTAAAATTAAATGAGATTTTTCGTCTCACTTATCATTTGATCATGGGAACCAAAACAAAATAGACCAAAGCTTATTTCTATTTATCTTCTAATACAGTTGCAGATTGGGGGCAATTTGTCATTGAAGTTATTCTATATTATGCAGAAGTCGACAAATCGAATTCAGAATGGAAGCAGTACTCAACAAATCTTGTGAGATTCTAGTCAACATTTTACAGGAATGGATAGAGCCTGGAACTATGATTTTTCCAACAAATGGAAGGCATTTAAAAATTTAGGACAAGAAGGTTTGATCATTTGACGTTAAATCATAGCCTTCATTTTGTAAATCCAGTAACGAATTGCCACACAAATACCATAGAAGGCACTTGGAAGCATGTTACAGATTCACTCCCTACCTGCAATAGAAAAATAGATTTAAGGTGGACTTCTAAATGTACTGAAAAGGTCAGGGTACTTTAACTTAATGAAATCACATTATTTGGATATGAAACTTTTGTTGAGGACGTAAATTACTCATATAAATCCACCTTGAAATGTAAAAATGTCAGAAATGGTCTAGAAAATTTTTTAAATTACGAAAAATACACATATCTTTGCTTCCAAAATGCTCGGACGCCATGTTTGGTAAGCTTTACTGTAAGGACTGCAGATGGCGCCACGTGTATGCAATCTACGTACAAAACTTTTAAAATATTACTTTAGAAGAAAATTGAGCATAAACTGCTTAAATAAACATTAAGAATACTTTATTTTATGAAAAAGAATATTTTGCTACATGAATAATGATTTTAATCACTTCAGAAACACTAATTCTGCTTTTTTTATTTGAAAGGGGGAGGGGTAAGAGAATTAAAGTAACCCTAGACTACGTCATGAGATCACGTCATTGTTGGGGAGGGGACCCTCTTCCTTGGAATGAAAGAAGGAAGTTCTGACAATTTGTTTCAAAGATGAAACGGTCAAGTGACCTTGAGATAAGGTGGAGGAGGGTGGGGGAAACACATGAATAGGATAGCTGTTTATTTCAGGGAGAGGGGATTGGAATCTATTTTGGGACTGAAAAAAGGGGGTTATTGTGGGGTGTATACTTTCTGAATTGTCATTTCAACCAGACTGGAAGCTCGGAGTGGTCAATGGATGCTATGCACCGGGGCCCTAAAATAATCAAGAATTAAAAAAATATACTCTTGCATATGAAAACTTTACAATACTCCTATTGATGTCAATATGGCGAGATGTAAAATTTATCGTAAACATTATTATTATGGATATCTAAAATTCGACAATCTTCAAAATAATTCTTGATGTTAAGAAAGTTTAGTTTTTGTTATTCGATTTGGGAAGCTCCCAAGAAGCCCTACCTTAACTGGACTTTTTAGAAGATATAATTTAGAAGTGGATTTATATTAATAAAGTAGCGAAATTTTTATGAAGAAGCCTGGTTGTTATTTCAATAGTAACTCTAAAAATAATGTGAATGTTTCAAAAATCTTAATTCAGGCTCTGTAAAGAAAAATCGTAACTATATATACATAGAAAAAATATTACATAGAAGTATTTTCAATGAAAAGAGAATGTTTTGAAAATGTAATTTTTCTTCATGTTTTTGCTATAAAATTACATTTAAACAGTTTTAATATAATGGAATATAATGGAAAATTTTATTCGTATTGTTAAGTAATTACTACTCTGTGCTAATGGATCACATAAGCAGAATAAAAAATTCGTAAAACAGAGAATTATGCACAGATCTCAAAAATAAGTTATTTTTGTATTTGGTAAGGAAGTCCTTTCCGAAATTAAAGCAGCTACGTATAAATGGACTGCACTCTTAAAATTTCCCATTAGGAAAAAAATTCAATCAATATTAGATATGTAAATTTTGAAGATAAAATATTAACTATAAATGAAAATTTTTACAGGGTTTATTAAAGTAATTTATGTGCCTGGAGCAGGATTAGCAAAAGAAAGAGAGAGATTAGTGTCTCTCTATAAAGCAACAAGAGGGCTATTGATCACAAACCTCGTAATGTTCAACCTCGGTCGAGTAACGAGAATGACACCTGAGCTGGCATCCCTCTTTCCTAACTACCTCATAATTGGGAGGAATGACCTCATCTACACGGAGGGTCTTTAGTGGCAACAGGATTTGAGCCCATGACACTCCAGACATGAACTCGTGACCATAACCACTAAGCTATTGCGCCCACCAGGAATAGCAAAAATTCTATTGAAAAGGTTAAGGGAGTCTGATAACCAATCAGTTTTTAATATATTTGAAGTTTTCTGAGAGTTGACAATCTCAATATTCGACAGTTTAGAGAGAGTGATTAGTTTAGCAATCATTGTAAAGCATTTTTCCATTCTTAAAAGTTTAATTAAAAACTGGAAGGAGGTACCGCCCCCTCCCTTATCTGCCTAATGGCGGACCAACTCCCATTGTACAAATTATGCAACTCTATCACAGCTCAAATTGTAAAACTGTAATTTCCTTGTATTATGTAGTTCATACGGTTTTTTCTTCATAATTGGCTGTAAAATTTGTAACACATCGTCACGTTTAACTATTTTTGCACGTTCATGCAAAGCCTCCCTATCATAAATGTAAATTTGTCCAAACTGTGAGTTTGCTCCATTCTGTAAAAAAGATGTAGTTTCTTTTGTTAACTTCACCTTAAAAAAAAACCTTGAAATAAATTTTTTACAGCATCATGAAATTTTTTTTGTATATAAAGAGAGATATTTGGGAGAATAATCGGTTCGTTCAGTGAAATGGCTATTAACTCTTACTTTTACTACTAAAATCGTTTCTGTTCAGTTATGTTTCGAGGTTTTTAATATTTAAAGAGCAATATTTGTGTTTTTACACATAGTTAAAAACCTTAGAAGCTTTTTTTTGCTTTCATTAATTTTTTCCTATTGAGAAATTTCCGGGCTCAAAACATTCTTGTGTTACTAAAAGACAATATTTGGAAGAGGTGGAATACTACTGAAAATTATATGACTTAAAATCAGCCTTTTTTCAGCTGATACTACAATGAGACTTTATTGAGTTCAAGTATTCCGTATACACAAATATAACTGAATTTATCTATGATATTACAAAATTTATTATAACACTATAGTAAAATAATTTCAAGTCATGTAATAAAAATCAAACTTTTTAAATTGCACCGACTTAAAACTGAGAAAAAGATGTTATACGTACAAACCTGGGGTTTCTAGTTTCAGTTTGTATCATTATTATTTTTATAAGTGTTTCAAAACTTTTTTGAAAGCATCATGATAAGATTAGGCTGAGTAATCTCTGTCATCGTATATATATAACAAATGCTATCAATTTTATGTAAAACATATTTTAAATATAAAAAAAATATGTCCTCATATAACATATTTAATTAAAGTAGTGTTTTGATACAGTGTACATAATTTGGATAAAAACATTTTTTTTAATTAGATCTTTAGAGGCATTATTAATTTTTGTTTCATGCCTTTAGAAACTAACTGTGTTTTTCTCAGACTTTTCAATTTTGAGGATATATTTCTCCCAAGGATTTTTTCTGTTCAAGATAATATTGAAAAAATTTTGTAGAATTTTTATATATATATATATAATATAATATATATATATATATATATATATATATATATATATATATATATATATATATATATGTTCTTTAAAAGTTAGTATGTGTGGATTTCGGTCTGAGAGCACTAGTTATTTTTTCTAAAAATCTTAAATTAATAGTTTTAAAAAATTTGATATATTTTCCATAGCTGTAAAAATAATTATTAAAATTCAACAAGGAATTTTTAGTAGGGAATATTAGTTTGAAATGTTCAAATCCATACTAACTTTTGTTCTCAATAATCTTAAGAAACAGAAATCACTGAAAATAACTAAAAAACTTTAAAAATTGAGTATTTTACAAGAAAAATTTGTAAATTTTTAAAATTAAGACCGTAAAAAATTTGTTATTTGAAGAATAAATTTAATAATATAATCTAAAAAGAAAACACAAATTACTTTCAATATTACTGTCTTTAAAACGGGCACTGTGTAGCCTTAACATCACTACTCAAACTAGTAACATATTTAAAGCAATCCGTTATTTTTTCAAGAGCGTACCATGCCCAACCATAGATATAAAGATCAAGGAGAAGAAAAAAAAAAACGGAATTTAAAAATTGCTACAAAACACACACACATATATATATATACAAGGGGTGATCAAATGAAAAGGTACGAAACGACACGGTGGGTACAAATATAGACTTTATTCAAAATATACACCATAGGCCTGAGCACAACGATCCCACTGATGAACAAGCCGCAGGATTCCTTGTTCCCAGAATTCCTGTGGCTGTGACGAGACCCAGTCCTTCACAGTGTCCTTGAGTACGTCGTCCGAGTTGAAGCGCTTTCGTTTCAGGTGTTTCTTCAGTGGACCAAACACATGGAAATCGCAGGGTGACATGTCCGGACTGTAGGACGGATGGTACAACGTCTCCCATTGGAACTTGTCCAGTTCCATTTGTGTGACTCTGGGAGACGCGTGGACGCGCTTTATCATGGAGCAGAACCACACCCTCCGTGAGCAGCCCCGGTCTTTTGTTCTTGATGGACCTGCGTAGCGTCGGAGTGTCTCACAGTACACATCGGAGTTAATGCTTTTTCTGTGCTCGAGCAATTCTGTGCTCGCATCATTTGGACGCCGCTTTTTATAAAGAGCCTTTGCTCTCTCCTGCGCATGCGGGCACCCGCGCATGATCCGATCCCAGTCAGAGTCTCCAATGGCATCCCGAGATGTCTCGCTACATTCTCCCTTGGCGGAAT